>JAOVYW010002963.1:1416-14536 GCA_025775045.1 Hiodon tergisus | reverse complement strand
TGACTCCACAGCTATTCTCATCTCCTCTAACTCCTTCTCTCTCTCCTGGATTCTCTGCTGGGTTTTCCTCTGTGTTTTCCCCAGCTGGCTCTGTAGGCACACAGTGGGTTTTTATTGTTGTTCTTGTTTGGTAGCATTTCAAAAATTTGAATGCAGATAACTTTCTCCTAACACACTATAAACTTTATTTATTTACCTGAATGTTTCCCAAAAAGATAACCAACAGAAGCATGGCCTTTTGTATTTGGATACTTTTATTGATTCACAACATTTTGTTATATACACACAATTTAGCCATTTTACACCTATTACCACTAAAGAATATAACATACTGCATGTCAGTGTGTAGGACTGCAGCTGTAATACAAGCTCCTCTAGTTTGGTCCCATATATTTTTATTTCCTGCTCCATTGATTTAGCTCTGTGGACTTTGTACATGAAAACATATTCCTTATTAGATAGGGTTGAGCGGTTTACAATAACTTTCAGATTTGCGTGTTGATGCTTATGTCTCTGTCACATGGATGGCTTCAGTTTAATGTAAGAGCAAGCTCTTCTCATCAACAAAATTTTTATTTTTATTTTTACAATATGCAATATTTTGAAAATGAATGTCTTTACTTTGAAGAACATAAAACCAAAGACAGAAAAATTTCTGAGGAATTAACAGTCCGAATACAATCTAAATTTAATCTTTAGATTTAAGTTTAGATTTAACTTTAATCTTACAATCAGCTACAGTTAATTCTGTGTTTTAAGAAAAGACAATACATCGATTCATTTTAATCCAGTCTCACAGAGATTCCGGTGAAGAGTTCCGGTCCTTACCTGTTTCTCTGACCTTTCGGCAGCCACAAAGACTGTATCATGACCTCTGTGTTCATCCATCGTACACAGATAACAGATACACTGCTGATCAGTACGACAGTAAACCTCCAGCATTTTGTCATGAAGAGAACAGATTTTGTCCTGAAGTCGTCCAGTGGTATTGATGAGTTTGTGCTTTCTAAAGACAGGTGAGTCAACGTGCGGCTGGAGGTGAGTTTTGCAGTAGGAGGCCAGACACACCAGGCAGGACTTGATAGCTTTGAGCTTCCTCCCAGAACAGACATCACAGGCCACATCTCCAGGTCCAGCGTAGCAGTGATCAGGAGGAACGGCTTGGAGTCCTGTCTTCTTCAGTTGTTCCACCACTTCAGCCAGCATGGTGTTTCTGTTCAGAACAGGCCTTGGGGTGAAGGTCTGTCTGCACTGGGGGCAGCTGTAGACACCCTTATGATCATCCTGATCCCAGCAGCGCTTAATGCAGCCCATACAGTAACTGTGTCCGCATGGAATACCCACCGGATCCTTCAGTAGATCCAGACAGATCGGACAGCAGAACTGGTCCTGATCCAGGTGATCTCCAGCTTGTGCCATTTTGCTGTATGCACTGACAGGCAGAAAATTTAACTCAACGTCTCATGTACAGGATGGGTTTCTTTATAGAGAGCGGGAATTACTTCCTGGTACTGTTTGGAGCTGCAGGGGTTGTGGTTGTGGACTTAGACCAGGCAGAGATTAGCAGGTAGAGCCAGGAGTGGAATTTACCAAAGTTTCCAAATCATTAGTGTCAATCATTATCTTTGATTTTCACTTAAAAATATATATAATAATTTCCCAATATCACCCGAGCAATATGTTCAGGGTTTGAGCAATTTAAAACGCTGTTGTTAAAACTGGTGATTAGTATGTGAAATCTGGGCCTGTACAGTTATATTATGTGTAGGGTCCTAATATTGAATAAAGAAGCTTCTAACATTACCTTTAAATCAGCATGTGACAGCATGTGAAAGGAAAAGAACACCTATTATGTGTTGTTTACGGTACTGTGGACTGAGGACTGGTAGGTAACCCAGGTAACCCCAGCAGGCTTGCTTTAGTCCGTTTTATTACATAATTAGACACTCCAAGTCTCTATTAGCATAACTTGACTTGGTTTTACTTTTTTCTGTTTTATAGAAAATAAAGCAAATTTTATTTAAGTTGATCTTTCACACCAGACGGGAGACCACATACTGGTGTAAAGCTGTCAAAAATCTCATCAAGGTTTTATTTGTTAGGGGAAGCTGCTGAACTTAGGGAAGGACTGCTGGCCTCCCCAAAATTGGGAGAGGGCTCAGAGAGACCCAGGCTAGTGAGACCAATGTCACGGCCGCTCCATGCAGCAGCCACCAGCCACCAGCCTCAACGCTACATAAAAGCCCTGCCTGTCACCAACTGCCAAATCTCAGAGAGCCCTGATTTCCTCAGGAGGGTGGCAGCTTCAGTTTGACCCACTCTCCCAGTGTTCCTGGGGTCGACCTGGCTGTAATACCTCTCAAATACAGTTACGGCTGAATGACTGAGAGAAAACAAAAGTGGGGGTTTTTTGCTATTTTTTTTATTTATTTCTAAGCAAATTAGTGTCATACCTAAAATTTAAATTGGCTGAATAAATTGGTTGAGTGACTGAACTTTGTAGCCCAAAAAAATATTGAAGGCTCTCTGACGCCACTCTCACCCCTTTCAAAAGGCACAAGCTGGTTTAGTCAACCCCGGCACTAGGATTAGTCTCAAAATGCAGCTAATCGAGCTGAGTGACTGCTAGCTACTAGTCATGTCTTTCCCCAAGAAAGGGAACTCGGGGTACCAAAAAAGAAAAGAAGGAAAAGTAAAGAGAAAGAACTGCTAAAACAGCCACAGAGAGCAGAGCAGCGTCAGGTCCCTCATCATCTCCCGATGGTGTCACTGAGGACATGAGACAAGGTGAGCTCATACAGTGGCAACTAAAAGTTATTCCAAGCCATCAGTTGTAGCAGTTTCAACTGAAAGAAGCTTAGCAACACTAGCATCCAGTAGCCTGTTGCGCATTGTATGTCAGGCCGTAAGCAGGTTAAGAGGCTAACATCAGTATAGGATTGACAATACTTTATGCTTCATGTGTGTAGAGGGATCTGTCCTTGTAGCAGATTGTGAGCAAGAAGATGAGATAGGGGATGATGACAGGGAAAAGAGCAAGGAAAATGTAGGTTGCTCTCAGGGTAGTGAGAAGGATGAGGAGAGGACAGAAGAGGGAGGGGGGAAATGTGAGGGCAATCCAGGAATGTATTTGCTCGAGGACCCAGGGCTATGGCCAGAGAAGCCCACCAATCAGCAGAGAGACACAATTGTTTGCAGACTAGCTAATACCGGTGCAGAAAGAACAGGCATAACCAAAATGGCACCCAAAGATATGGAAGGAAAAACATTCCCAAATGATCTTCAATATGCAAAATCAGCCAATGGGAGTGAGAAAATGAGAGGAGACTGGCTTATTTACAGTGATAGAGCAGAGCCTTCTGTGATCTCATGAGCAGACTAAAGCCATCCAAAAGTGCACTGAACAGCAAGGATGGATTTAAGTTAGCGAACATCAAATGGCAAAGGATGTATGGAACAATGTACCAGAACATGAGACACACGTTCACACATGAGACATAGCGGGGTGACCAATCCGGTAAGTGATTAGGGGAGGGAGAAGGAACGGAACACATGACCCGTACAGTCATAGAATGTGCAAGATCCTAACATTGAATAAAGAAGCTTCTAACATTACTTTTTAAACGACGGTAGTTGATTGGTCTACTCAATCTCATTCTCTTCTGCTTTTTCATTGCCAATTGACCGGCATAACACCTTCCCCCCACCAGGTGGCGAAACGAAAAAACTCCTCCACATAGCATTTGTGTCTTCAACCACATCGATTTGAATAGGAATGTCTTTTAATATTGGACCAGTTCCCCAACCTTCCAGAAAACAAATGTAATTAAGGAAGAAATGTGAGGGCTAAATACAAACACAAATTGCTTCTCAGGGCAATTATGAAGAGGGTTTCATCAGGGGGAAAGTCACTCCGTGTCACATGACAAACATAAATTCTGATGATTCATTCCCCGATTATAGAAGTTAGTATATCTCTGACATCTGATTTGCTGGTTGCCCGTTGTAAAACAAATAAAATCTGATGCGGGACAACTAGACGATTGTTAATCCTTTCATACTCTTATCAGGTAAATAAATCTACCACAGTTGTTGCCCTTTGATCCATATAATGTTGTTTAAAATACGGCGATCACCATGTGACAGGTCTCCAGTATATACCCTTAGTTGTATTTCTAAAGGAAAAGAACACCCGCTGTGTGTTGTTTACGGTGCTGTGGACTGAGAGCGGTAGGTAACCGCTTTAGTCCGTTTTATTACATATCACATATTACATTTTATCGTACCTTGACTCCATAAAGAAAAATCTGGGTTTTTTTGTGTATGTGTATCTAAAGAAACCTTGAACAAATGCTGGTATGTAAATTCAATCTCAAAAAATTATAAAACGCATATAAAAAAAGATATACGCATCAAGATTAATTTAACGTAGAATTCCTAATGCCAAAAGGGCAGTTCAGATTTTTCCTGTTGTGGCTGAAAATGTGGGGTGGCTCTGAGCAGGAGCCACCGGCCTCAACACTGTTGAAAACACTCTTCAAAACAAATTTCCTGCTCAATGACTGATATAACGAGGGTCTGAAATGCGTCTTCCTCCCTGGTGCCGTTTTCTTCGGGACAGCTTTAAAAAAGACCCAGCAAGGTTCTGTTTTAAATATCCCGAGAACTGACTGACGTATCTGACTGCATGCGAATATCAGACAAAGACGCTTCGTTGATATATATATTAACGAGATCTGACGAGTATTATAAAGTTACATAGTTAGCTTTCGTGTCTGTCTCTGTCCAGACATTGACATTACTTTCGCTAATCTGAATATAGGTTTATCTATCTAACTATATTCCTATACCTAAACTTTGAACTCACATTATGTGTTTAAAGAAGAAATTGTTTAAAGAATGTCTCTACTGTTTTATTTAAAAGTAACCCATCGCTCAGATGGTTAGTGCTCACACAACTTGGTGCAGCCCAGGACACTCACGCACAGAGGCCTAGCAGATAAGGAACTGAAGTAGTGTTAAAGTCCCAACAAGGAACTCAAGCTAAATTTACTAATGAGGGTACACACATAAAAATATGATACTCATACAAAGTTTTGTTGTTGTTATTGTTCTGGTTTGGAATCTAACAGGAATTATGAAGATTTTTCTCATTTGGGAATTCCCCAGAAACAAAGTGATGGAAATAAATGAACCTGCTCTCAGTGACAAGGCTGCTCAGTCTGTTCCTCTGTATGCCTCAAATAGTGGCTATCGCTATTGGATATGAGGTCTGACACTATTTTGACTGAATTATCATTGAGAAAATCGTGAACTGTAAGGCACGATGGTTTTAACACGATGACCAACGTGTGCGAGGTGCCACTGTTGATGAGTTAAATTAGCACTAAAACAGGCGTTTTACGGATTGAGACACAGATGTAATGGGGGTGCTGTCATTCAGATTATCGCTCTGCCGTTTCCTAATTGAATCTACATTATCACGGTGACAGGTTGGTTTTGGCCCAAGCACAAACACAGAGACGAGGAGAAACTAAGGTTTTACTAAAAAACAAAGGCGGGGGGGGGGGGCTACAACAAACGAGTAGTATAAACAAAAAATGACAACCACAAAAGCTACGAATACACTAAGAATACGACAAAGGCTAGACTTCACGAAAACAAGGAATAACTCTTGAGATGCTTGGTAAAATACACAAGACAACCTGACAATGGGTGACAAAACAAGACTGGTATATAAAGAGGAGCGCTGGGCAAACTGGTTGGTTAACAACGACTAACACCTGTGATGGATAAAGGGTGACATCTAGTGGGTAAAACTAGAATTAAACAAACATAAAACTGGACTGAAAACGTGAGTCCGTGACATGCATATTCCCAGATCTGTATCAAGATCTCTCATTCCTGGAACCATTTACGGGGAGGGGAATAAGGTTGGTCTCCACTGATCCAATTGTCTTTGAGCTTCTGGTCATTTTGCACACTGCAGGCCATACGGAGGTTCACTACATGAGAGATTCACTGCATGAACCCATGGTTTCTGATGGGAGACAAAGGTTGGAGAAGCAATGCCGGTTCCCACACAACCAGCCTGGGTGTGGAAGGCAAGGGGGATTACACCTGTCCATCAGCCGTGGGGAGAACATATTATTTGTATATCCTTTGAGTTGAGGATTTTTTTCTTTCTTACTTGCAACGGTGTGGCAACAGTGTACAAATAATACATTGTCGGTCGCTATTGTTTGTTGAAGCTTAAAAACTCTCTAAATCACGCCTAGTTTAAGACTAGCTGACCAAGCGAGTATTGATTTTCTAATTGCCAAATTTCTCTTTGTATTGCCATTAGTGTTTTATTACTCACTTGCGCCTCCAGGCGATAACAATACATAACTAATATGAAGTAAGACTTTTGCATTGATTCTTAACTCAGTTTTAGCAATTTCAAGCCTTTCATGGGCATCACATTACATTCTGTCCCTGTATCCAGCTTCACTGTAAATTCTTAGTTTTATTTTGCGTCATGAAGCGTTTTCAGGTGGACTCAATTCTCTAGTACGGAAAATATCTATTGCTCTCGCTGGTGTGATTGTTTTTTTAATTAGTCCTCTTATTTAGTCATTAGTGACTCCGCACACTGTTCTGCCCATATCAATGCATCCGAGAAAAAAAATTTCTTAATCATTCGCTTTATTTATTAAGCTGAGTCACGTAAGTATCTATTGATTCAGTCAAATATTCCGTCCAGAAAAAAAAACCCGTCAAATAGCGTAAATCGGATTTCTTTCTGGTCGCAGTTTTTGTTGAAACATGCTTTTACTATATGATGATCTTCATGTCGTCAGTAGATCTTCAGTCTCATAGTTTTTTGTTTTTTTAAACTTTCGACAGCTTGATCCGACTTCTGACCCCATGTAAAACATGCACTACAGTCAGGGTTGCGGGTAGCGAAAGAATGACGTTTAATAGTTTCAAGTTGTCAGTAGATCTTCAATCTCAATAGTTTTTTTTTCCTTTCTCCGGCTTGCTAGCGACAAGATAAAGGTATAATTGCGGAATCCACGCGCTCCTAATATCCCGCAGTGTTCAGGGTATTTGGTGGTCTTTATGCCTCATGTCTTGAGTTGCTCATCGAGTTTGACTTTCGACTTTATACAGCTTGATCCGACTTCTGACGCCGTGTAAAACATGCACAACCCAGCTAGGGTTGCGGGTAGCGAATGACGTTTAATAGTTCTGATCCCACAAGAACAGTCCAATTAACAACTGTCCTAAATAAACACAGTGACACCCTACTGTACTAGAGGGTATGAAGGTGGCGGCATTGCACCAATAAGCTGGATGCCGACTGCCATAAAACAAAAAGAAGAAGAAGAAGAAGTAATCCAGGGAACTGACAAACTGCTGGACCACGTGTTTTCAGGACAAAGTTCCCATGTTGAATCACCTCTAATTTAAGTTTGGTTTGGTGGTTCTGCTGGAGCCCACAATCCTAACCCTAACCCTAACCCATATATACATGGGGCGGCGCGGCGGTTAGCGCTGCTGCCTCACAGCACTAGGGGGCCCAGGTTCAATTCCCGATATCTGTTGTGTGGAGTTTGCAAGTGTGTGGGTGGGGTGTATCCCTGCCCTGCCCTTTGCCCTATCGGTTCTGGTGTCCCCCGCGACCCTGACCAGGATAAGCGGTTTAGAAAATGGATGGTCATATACACACAGCGGCAAGTTTATTAGTTACTGAGATGTGGCGAATTGTGTCTCTACGAGATGCGGTAGAGAAGAGCCTGAGCCTGAGAATACCAATCATTGGTTTCACTACGTTGTGCTGAGCCCTTCGTGGCTACAGTTCACCCTTGTCACGTGGACGTCTCCACCCCGGATAATGCACCATGTGACAAACCATCGCCGAATGGCTTCATTTTGTCACCCCGCCCAAATTCACAATCACCGGAGTGGACCAATCATAGCAGAGGGGTATATTTCAGGGACCAATCACAACAATTGCTAGTGTATTTGAGACACAATAATCAAGCAGAACATCCGCACCAACATTAATACTGAGCAGCTGGAGCAATTGGTCAATACATTGCCTTGTCATTGTCTTTGAAGCCCCGCCCCTTGCATGTGTGGATCATGTGACTGTGATCTGCATACAATGGGGGTAGGGAAGCATCCCCTCTGAAATGGAAGCTGAAATTTATAGACAGTAACTCATTTCAGACTTCACAGCGCCCAGATTCAATGATTATTTTGTATCATTTAAATGCAAATGAACTCCTTCAGAGGGTGAGCAAGTCTCAGCACTTGTGTGCCAGAAAATTAGGCAAATTTCTTTAGGTTCAGCTCAATGTAATTGTGTGCATTGGTGTGCATGTGCGTGTGTGAGTGTTTCGACAGCCATATATTCATCTGAGGTTAAAATGATTGACTTACGTTGGATGTACGTTATCTGTCCTAGTACAGCCATTCCACTTTCAGGGATGAATTTCAGGAATACATACTGAATTGCCTGAGGAAACATGTGTGGAACGTTTCTCTGGATAAGAGCATACTTTGCACGTGTGATTTATCCCAACCAATCGTGTGATTTTGTATCCTGCGCGCTGCTTTGCGCGAAAGCGTGATAATCACGTCTTTCCGATTGATAGTGTTGTGATGCCAGGAGAGAAGGGAGAAATGGTGCTCGTTCACACTGCCTCTGCACTGCTGTGTCTCTTCACCACTGTCCCCTCGTTGTGAATCCACTCACGCGACAAACATGTGGTCCCACAAAACGTTTCCTCACCGTCACATCACGGTTCGCCCGCCACAGGGAGGATGCTTCCCCCATTGGGGGGGGATGGTGCAGGTGTAAAGCAGTATCACCCAAAAACCCCTGAGAAAGATCTAGATTTTTTAGGGGATACTTCTCATGGGGACCCCAGTTGTTTCCAAAGGACGGGAAAGAGTATCAGATCATTCTCACATATAGGAGGACAAAGCAAGGATCTACATCCCTCCATGTTTCTGACACACCATTATTCCAAGCTGAGCCCGAGGGTGTGCATCTGAACTGAGGACTGAGGGTTCAAATCCCAAATTCTGATTGTAGATCCCTAAAATTATGATATTCAGTGTTCAGTTGAAGTGATACTGCAAAGCAGTTACATCTTTTGGAAAGTATATTCGACATCGTGTGCACATTTTTGTAAATATTAAAAACCAGGAACCAGGGCAGTGATACTTGGTAAGGACTTCCAATTTGTGACCAGTATGTTGCAGGTTCCAACCCCAGAAGGGGATGTGTCTGCTCGGCCCAGGTGTCGAGTAACCGTAGGTGCCCTTCTGCACCAGAGGAACGCATCGCTGTTTGGTTCCCATTGATTTGCCGACCACATAATTCGCAAGTTCATTGCGTTTGGATCTCTAGTTCGTTCATTGGCGTTTTTATTGGCATGTAATTTTCATTACCCTCCATAATGGCTCCGTTTGCTACGAGTATGCTCTGTCGACACATTTATAAACGCCACGACTTGAATTTAATCAAACTAAAGGTGAGAGGGAAAGAAAAGAAGAGTGGTTGTGAGAGAGAGAGAGAGAGAGAGAGAGAGAGTGTGAGGTCAGAGTAAAAATTGTATGAAGGCATGTTGTCCTTTCAGTATCCTGCCTTCCGGACAGGCCTCGTGGATCCAGTCAAACGGATCTGACATAGTGTCTACAGTGCAGTTGTAGAATTCTGCTGACAGACCTGAAATCACACACATCTTTGAGTCGAGACTCGTGATTGGTCACCCCCTTAGGTCACAGTGAGCAGAATGGATGACCGCAATTGGTTGCCCTTAGGTTACATGCAGTGTATGATTGGTTAACATGGCTGCTTAACAGGCAGTAATATGACACTACTAACATCCATGCCATAATAAAGGTGACCTAGCCCCTTCCATGGCCTTTGTTATTCTTTTTTATTTAAGCACTTTGATCTTGCTGGCACCAGAAACGCTTAAGAAACAAGAAATCTGGAGCCAAATTGCAGAATAATCTATCTTATCTCCCAGCCTTGGCTGACACACACACACAAAAAAACTGATAGAGTTTGTGCTTTCTGATGTAATAAATTCCCCCTGACCACACTATCTATACACATACACATCACAAAAACAAGCCACAAATTTGGATTCTGAAATTGCAAGCTAGTACACAGCGTATACTATTTGAAAACAGGTCGGTTTATCTTTGGAAAAGACACAAAAATGAATATGCTCATAAAAAAGTGCCCAGTTTGATGATGAAGAGTGTGTCGTAAATTATATTTCATTAACTAATTATGAGATGGAGAAAAACAAATTCAAAAGCAATTGTTAAAATGTACGCCTGCACCCACTCTATGAAAAATATTGCTCAGTTTGTTGCCACATTCTAAATCTTCGTGTTAAGCAGAGTACAATCAGCCAAAATTGTGTGTTTGCGGCGACTTGCCAAGATTCTGAGATCGCCGGGCCTCGCCAACGGACTTATGTTCTAACACAGAGGCCCAATTCAGCGCTGAGCGCAACAAAGAACCGACTTAACACTAAGGAAGCAGGGCCCGGTCCGATGAGCCCAGGCAGACTGTCGAGAGATAGCAGCACCTTCAGTATGCAAGCAGGCATGCTCTTGATTGGCTGTCTCCTGTCAGAGATGCAGACTGTATCGTGTTTCCTCCCCAGCCAATTACTGGCACTGCCAATGAAATATTCATTACACATTGAGAAATTAAATACCAAAATTGCTTACATGCTCTGACACATGCATAAATATTATCTTCCTAAATGAGACTGGTGGGGGTTGAGGGTAGGGGCCCTCACCTTAATGTGATTGTAGGGTTAGACACCCCCCCCCCCCACCCTGCGTCCCACACTTGTTTGGGCTGAATAGCGCCTCGCAGAAAAGCAGTCAAGTAGGAAAAGAGGGAGGCCTCTCTTGCTACGCTTTTTTCCCGGCCAGGCGAGGCGCTGTATATCTTCCCCATTGATCTTCCTCCTCCTCGGGAGGGGGCACGCCTTCAGCCTGGGACAGCGCTGGCACTCAGGCATTTAAAATCCAGATGAATGACCGGCGGTGGGTTTATAAATCCAAGCAATAAAACCAACAAATGGCCAGAACAACTGCTGTGTGGGACAGGATCAATCGACCTGACGAGTACGCAGGACATTGTTGGTTCAAACATGGGGGGGCAGGGGCGTGCTACTTCAAAATATTCATACGGTGTGTAAGGAGAAACGTTGTACACAATGTATTGTACACATTGTTCACTATGTAAATCACTCTAAGCAAAGCAGCTGCTTTGCAGGATGTCAGAGCACAAACATGGATACGCATTCTGGATTCACGTTCATGGACACATACAGTCTGCCCCTCCTCATGGAAACTAGCACAGACACAGACACACACACTAATTATACACATGGAAACGAACACAGACACAAAGACACACACAGTCTGCCCATCATCACGGAAACTAACACAGACACAGACACACACACTAATTATACACATGAAAACGAACACAGACACAGAGACACACACACGGCCCATACTCACGGAAACAAAGACAGATAAAGACACAAACACACACTGCCCATGCACATGGACCCACAAAGACCGACAGACAGACACACGCACTAGCCAGACAGGACGACAGACAGAAATGGACACTGGCAACAGCAGGCTGGAAACTTCAAAGACAACCCCACCCCCACCCCCACCCATCTAAAAGGGACACAAACCCACAAGCTCAGCAGATTCTACCTTCTCCACCCTAAAACATGTAATCGAGGTGATCGGAGAAATGGTCGAGTGAGCCCATGCCCAACTGCTCAGACTTAACTATGTGCTGTATAACATATAACTATAACATGCGTACAAGACACAAAGGACCATCACAAAGCACGCTCTGGTTGTCAGGGAAATGATGCAGTTCTGACCAATGGGAGAACTCCACACTCAGAGGCTGTGGTTTCATGTGCTGTCCCACTGCCACACGCGAGGAAGTACGATTGACCTCCTCCAAACCTAGTCGCCCTCAAGACACCCGTCATTTTTCACACTGCAGGCTACACAGCCCTCACAGGAGGTTCAGCGTCCATTGGAGATCTCACCAGAAGGTTTCAGGTCTCGATTCAGTAAATGCCGCGCAGTGTATATGTATGAAAATGTTAAACATGTATTCGACAGATAAAGCTGTAACTTGCCTGTGATAACCAATTGTGCTGGAAGCTACATTCACTGCCCTCTATATGTATTGGGACGGTGAAGTGAAAATTGTTATTTTTGTTTTATACTCTACATTTTTAAGAATGATGCAGGCACAGAGTTCCAACTGAGTAGCTTTCAATTATTCTCAGTCCCTAACGGAACTGATGCGTAGTAACACGGAAACATTGTTGCATGGAATAAAAAAATTTCAGCAATGTAAAAGTTTATACATAATGTATAATGTATAATGTAAAAGTTATATATGGAGGGCACCGTATATACGCGTTCAATATATGCAGAAATTTTACATAACTTAAGCATGCACCTTTCACCTTGGATCTTAGAGTTTAACGCAGGGTTCTGTAAACCGCACACATGTGTAGAATTGTCTGATATATATTGAATAGAATAGAAGGTTGATTATTCATGAGCAGCAGTACTTTTGGCCACGCCCTCTCCCCGTACCCTCTTTGTATCTTTGCAGTAGTAGAAATTGTCTGCGTAGCCTGGCCTGCTTTGTCTTGATTTATGATTTATAACTGCGTCGTCTACTGTAAAAAAAAAAAAACCCCCAACAACAACAGTAAACGAATCAACAGGGCTGCTTGGCATATGTGTTGTGGTATAATCATTGATAACGCGCAATCAACAAATTTGTGGAAGGAATAATTATTATCAGCATGGTCCTTAAGGACTTCAACCCTCCCGGCCCCTCCACTTCACCCAACCCTCCTCCACCTCACCATCTGTTGACAGAACATAAAGTGTTTGAGTAAACTGGTCCAGCTGGCACCCAATCTAGATCACAATTTCAGATTCTGATTTCCTGAATCTGCCAAAAAAGAGAGAGAAAAAAACACTGGTGGGGGAGTGGGGGGGGGGGGGGCGAAAAAAAACATTCGAGAGACGG
>JAOVYW010002962.1:0-14536 GCA_025775045.1 Hiodon tergisus | reverse complement strand
CTCCCCCCCCCTCTCTCTCTCTCTCTCTCTCTCTCTCTCTCTCTCTCTCTCTCTCTCTCTCTCTCTCTCTCTCTCTCGCTCCCCCTCTCATTCAGTCACAGGAGGATAGGTTTTTTGCACCTTTAAAAAGAGATCTTCCAAATCTGGATGTTCTCCATTCCCAGAACAGCAGCTTGGCTCGCAGCCTTTGAAGCATGGCCCTTTCAGAAGCCTCCACAGCCAGAATTAATCAGAGAAGAAATTGGCCCACATTAGTCACTAAATTTCCACTTTGCATATCTAGTTTTGGCACTTGTGCTAATCTTTGCGCAGATCTCCATCGGTGAAGTGGAAGACTGGGGAAGGTTTTTTTTTTTTAGGCTTTCATTTCTGTGACAATGCATTTCAGGAGAGTGCATTGTCACAGAAATGTGATCTACCAATCATAATCTACCAATTATTCAGCATGCAAACCTCTTGTGCCCATACCACATTTTGGAGTGGGGAATTGTGAATATTGACAGTGTAATTTACATTGCAATTTTACTAAAGTACGCAAAAGTTGTCATGTTACAATAGATGATAAATATTCAATTTTATTTTTAAATCCACAATTTATGGTTAAGATTTTGATAATAAAATGTACATTGTTTTGTTGATTGTTAAACCCTCTTTTTTTTTTTTATCCACCCAGCCAACCAAAACAGGACATCAGCCAAAAATTTTTATTTATTCGGCCATCTTGGCAGAATCACTGCACTGCTAAATAAATAAAACCTCGCACGCTGCTCCAGCAAAAAAAAAAACACTGACATGGACTATTAACAAATAGAATCCACTACACCAGTCATTTTCCATTCCAGTCCTCGTCTACCCCTGATTCTGAGTTTTGTTTAAACGGATCTCTTAATTAATTTAGTTAAACTAATAACAAGCTTAAGTAATTTTCAGCTCTTGAACACGGGAATATAGTTAAGATAAGGGTATGATTAAGTAACTCACAACTCAGGACTGAAATTGAAGACTAGAGCTCTACACTGTTTGAGAGGCAGGCCAGCTGCTCATGCTGTGTTCTCTCACTATCTTCGCAGCTTAAAAACAAAGAATCCGCCTCCCCAGCCGCTCAGCTGCAACAGGGCACAGGTGTAGCTCATTACCTCACTGCCCTAGCAATTATTCCCCTGCTAGCAGCTCACACCACTGCCACTCCAAGCTAATGAGGAGTAGGTGAAACACGTTGCTCTGCGCTAGTAACCTGTTATACTACTAACTGATTATAACCCGAATTCCTGCTTATTCACTGTGATCCCAGCTCTCAGTTACTAAAACAGGTACAACTTGTTATAGCGGTATTTTACCTTTTTTTTTTTTGGGTAAATTCACTATTTCTGGAACTGCAAACACAAATTCAGGGGTTGCCACTTTAAGTGCTGCAGTGTAAAGAAATGTTGTGTCACTTGTCTTCTAAATTCTAAGCCAAATGTATTGCCATCATAACGTTGACTGGCTTACTTACTTGCGTCAGCTGAAAGCAGAATAACTCACCACTGAAGCAAGTTTGTGTGCTGAAAATATCATTAGCCTACAGCAGTAGGAGATCAACCATGTTTATTAACATATATATGCACTTGACAAAGTGGTTGGCACCTAGTAGACTTGAAGATTTGCAAATTAAAACTGATTTTTTAAATCAAATTAAAGCTTATTTGTTAATAAAATCACTTTCAAGTCATGAAACATAAATATGTCCACAACTGTCCACAACATTGGGATTCTTTCTTTGCGTGGTGCCCAATGTAATGGTGAAGATAACTGAAATGCTATCTCCTGACAGGGCGTAGAAATGTGAAGATAGGACTCCCCGAAATCACACAGCTTTATCGAAATTGGGTATTGGGCTTTATGAGAGCCATTCTCTGTCTTAATCAGAACACTTTGGAATATTCTTTAAATGAAAATTACTTTGACTAACTAGCTTCTTCTTTTTTTTGCTTCCTTCCCATCTGTCCCATCAGTTATCCAAACAGTATATTTTATTACTTACGTTGACTGAATATTCTGCGTTTGAAACCTGTACATTTAGAAAACGGTGCATGATGGTATAAAATCGGTAATTTGTGCTTTGTATTTAGCCTAATAATGGGCATTTATAGAAACTCTACTCCACTTTTCCCATAGACATTAGTTAAGTTATTAACCGGAGATCAATTTATGCGTACTAATGTTTCCTAAACAGAGAATCAAGAGGATGGGGCTACAGTTTATCCCACCTCATCATTATGGAATAATGAACATGATTTGATCAGACAGGCATGGTGTAAACCTTGCAGACGGCCTGATGATAAAAAGTGGCAGAGTAATCTGTGTATTTCCAGTGTATGCTTTAGTCAAATTACGTTCCATCTGTACCCTTTCAACCGTGCTTTGGGTGAGCAGTGTTATCTGAGCTCATCTGCTGGTGAACTCCAGCAGGAAGTCAAACCCAGTAAGAGAGATGTCACCAGAAGGGAAAAAGGAAAAACTGGTATGCATAAATCAGCAAGAAGGCAAATACAACAACGTGGTATGATGAACAGATAAGGAAAAACCTTTTATTTGTGACCATTTCTACATATTCTGTCTGTTGTCCAAAAAGGGACTGCTAAATGGCACAGTTTGAGCTTTTATTCATTCATTCATTTGGCTATTGTCGCTTAAATTGAATTAACACATGCTTACGACCTTGAGGCCAGAGGATCCAGTCCCGTAACTAACCTAGTAAGCCACACCCCCTATGACCTCCAAAATTGTATTTGCAATGTCATTGGTTAGGTCACGTTATTTGATTTTCCTTATCTTTTCCATAACCTTCCTCAGTTCCCATTTCCCCCCATGTTTGTGTTATTAGATTATGTATTGCTTTGCTGTGTCCACTAAAGATAAGAAAGTGATTTTTTTTATTGATTATTTCTATTTGAAAAAAGTAGCAGTTAATAAATTGTTGCTATTTATTTGCTTTTTAGTTGTCCGTCGGTTGCTTTTTATAAACTTACTATGTATGCAAATACAAACCAAACAAACTACTCAACCTCACAACCATTATTTTTCTCTACTACATGAATTCTTTTATTATCAGAAATGTATAAATACAGTATATCTCAAATAAAACCTCATTATGATTGCATAAAACTCTCCACTGAAAAACATTTATTTAAAGCTGTAGGACACCCAAACCTTCAGAATGTGCTTTGTGGTCCATCTTGACGTGAGTAACAGGTTTAAACCTTTAACAGAAAGGCTTAGGTAATAGCAGTTCAATCCAAGGCCATGATTTCACCCTCTAAAAGATGGAAATATCCTCACAGGAACCCAGGACTGTCAAATTGAGCAGTTTTTGTCTTTAATCTCGTAGACAGCAACCTATTCCAGTGCTACAGAACCCCACATTTTTTCAGCACATCACTCAAACAATGGTGTTTGAAACTGCACAGAGAGTTGTATTTGACAGAATTTAGAAGCAATTTTGGAAAAACAGAAGAGCTTGCAGATGATATCGGGAAAATTTCAGGTCTCTGAGGATACATCAAGCTTCTTCAAT
This sequence comes from Hiodon tergisus, assembly GCA_025775045.1. NCBI lineage: Eukaryota > Metazoa > Chordata > Actinopteri > Hiodontiformes > Hiodontidae > Hiodon > Hiodon tergisus. The sequence continues at coordinate 10,980 of JAOVYW010002962.1, read as the reverse complement.
CACAAAAGAAAGGGGAAAAACAGTCCCTGGCTGGAACAAAGACAAATGAAGCAGGTTTATTTTATAGACACATGCATGAAAAAGCATCCCCCCGTCCCATTTTCTGCATTTTTGCACATTTCTCATATTGAGTTTGGTCAGATCTTTCTATGGGTTGCAGTAGTACACAGATGAAGCCAGAGAGAGAGAAAATGCATGATGTGGTGCTTATTTCATTTGTTTTGTGCAAGGTAATCAAATATGCAAACCCTGCCCAATATAAATCTGATAAATCTAACTCTGGCCTTTACCTTCAGAGTGAACTTGTCAGAACACATGGTTCAAAAGAACGGAAAAAAGTTGTTGATTCCAGTCTAGTCTGGAAAGGGCTACAATGGCATTTCTGAGGCTCTGGAGCTCCACCAAATCACTGTTGTCCAGATGGAGAAGGTTTGGGATGCAGTGAATCTTCCCAGGAGCGACCGTCCTTCCAAAATCCAAAAATGTTCTTCAGAAAAAGTTGGGGGAAAAAATTGCTGGAAAAGCAGGGTAACTGGTGCGATGACATCATTGCACAAAAAAAAGAAAATAAATTATTGGCCTTTATTATAAAGAAGATTTTTACACTGCCGTCATGAGACACACACACATAAATGGCAGTCATATAACCTCAGAAAACTAAACATAGTAGGACATAAAGGAGTTATAAGCAGAGCTATAAGCAATTACTTGCTTTATAAAGGCAGCAAGATCCGGCTTTTCATTAGCTTTATTTGGCATTTCAGCATTTTTCTAAAAATGTCAGGTCAGGTAAATAATACAATAATTTCCTACAGTCTCTACTGCATGTGTGCTTGGGAAATTCACCAATCTCAATTACGTGAAGTCTGATGGATCCACCACTTAACCGTAACTGTCTTTTATTACCATTAACGACAAACAGGAAATAAGTAAACTAATATAGCACTGGCAAAGTAGCCTGGAACTGCCCACTTTGTGGATCATATAGGCTGATCTTGTAACCCTTATTAATATAACTGAGATTTTTACACTGAAGCTCTTGATACCTTAGCTGTACTGTACTGCAAACACACAAACTGTGCCACAGCTTGCATTTTATGGTTTTGATCAAGGATCTGAGAAGAATGGCGTTAAAGAACCTGCAATTAACCTCAGGGACACAGGTCATCTCGTTGGTCTGAATTGTGAATATCTGAAACTGACAAGCAAAAACAGAGGCTTTGTGTCCGAAAACTTTCTTTTTGTGGTTCATTAGATTCATATTCTGTGCAAATTATTTTTTTTAAATCATCTGTTGTTAGGGATAAACCACAATAAATCAATGAAACCACAAAAAATTAATATTTATGTATATTGTGCACATGAGTGCGTGTGTGTCTGAATATGAAATGGCTTTTGAGAAAAAGTTTTGAAATCTCTAAAGTAACGTATTTTTGTTTTTTAATTATATAAATTTTATACAGATATACAAAAATATAAAAAATATACAAAAATATATTAATAATATAATGATTTATGTAAATTTATATGTCTTGCGAGTTGGGATAGATTGGAAGTAAAATTCGACCTAGAAATTTACAAACACACCGGCCCAAATTCGACTAAGGGCCATTATCTGGCCTTTTTTCCAAGGCTGATTCAAGAATGTACCTTTATTTTTCTGCTAGCTTCTGCACTAAAAGAATTGCACAGACATATTGTCAGCGGATCTATATTAGTCTGTGAGTATTACACATTTGTTTTGCAGCCTTATTATCTATTCTACATATTTAAATAAATGGAAATTGTTTTTAAAGCCATAGGGCAGCAAATATACGGAATTTCTGCCCTAATGCTAAGTATGTACAGTACTGCAACTGTAATAATTTGGACCAATTAAATTAGCTTTTTATGTGATGAAGTCGCTGAAGCATTGTGTGCGTGTGTATCTATATATATATGTGTATGTGTGTATAGTAGCACTGCGCTACTGAGGGGGTGGTACAGACGAAGGCGGGGACAACTCAGGATCCAGAAAAGAGGCGTTTATACAAAAACTAAGAAAGGACAAAACCAAAACACAAGGCGGCGTTGTATGCAAAAGAAGATCCCTCTCCATAGCGGCAAACCGCGTCTTGCTGGGGCGGAGCTTCCGGCTTAGGAACAGGGACAGTACCGCCCCTAGGCCGGTCTCCGAGGCATCGGTCTGCACGATGAAGGGCCGTGTGAAGTCTGGGGCATGCAGGACAGAGTCGGAACACAGCTCCTGCTTCAGATCCTGGAAGACGACTTCTTCTCGCGGTCCCTGGTCTGACAGAGGTGTGGCTATGGAGGAAAAGCACGGGACAAAGCGGTGGTAATAACCAGCAATACCCACAGCCTGCGTTTTTGTGGTTGGGCGGGGCCTCCTTTTGGCCGATGCAAGCACTTTGCGGGGTTTGCAGTGAGGCCAGGCTGTCGAAGGGCCTCCAGTGCCTGGTGGAGGTGGTCCAGGTGTTCGTCCCAGGAGCTGGAGTGGATGACGGCATCATCCAGGTAAGCGCTGGACAGGCTGGAGTACGACGTCCATCAGGCACCAGAACGTGGTGGGGGCCCCATGTAACTTGACCGATGGTACTGACCAACGGGGGTTGAGAATGCCATCTTTGGTCGATTCACTGGGGCGAGCGAGACCTGCTAATATCTTTTTGTGAGGTCAAGGGTGGCGATGAAGCAGGACTCACCCAAGCGCTCAATCAGCTCATTCGCCCGGGGCGTGGGGTAGGCGTCGAACTCCGACTCCATGTCAGCCGCCTTAAGTCGTTGCAGAACCTCCAGGACCCATCGGGTTTTGGGACCATCACAATGGGGCTGGACCAGGGGCTGCAGGCCTCCTCGATGATGCCCAGCTCCAGCATTCTCTCCACTTCCTCCACGATCGCCTTCCGCCATGCCTCTGGAACCCGGTACAGCTGCACATTCACCACCACCCCAGGAGGGGTTTTGATGTGGTGTTCAATGACGGCCGTTCGGCCTGGGCAGGTCGAAAAGATGTTCCGGTACTGCGAGACCAGTTCCTTAGCCTGTTGGACCTGCCGAAGGCTCAGGTCCTTTTCCCAACGCCTTCCATCCGGCTTCCTGGACGTGTTTGATGAGACTCCGATGGGGTGCCGGTTAGTCCTCCCAGGTCTCCTTGGCAAGGTTGAGCAGACCCCGGGGACACCGAGTTTGAATGGGGAAAAACCGGTGGAAGCTTAGGGTACCTCCCGTATTGCAAAGAAAACATAGGGGAGGAGCTGGTCCCCGTCACGCCCGTCAGTAGCAATTACCTTCTGGAGCATACTCTTCAAGCCCTCGGTCTGGGGGTGGTACACCGAAGTGCGGAGATGCTTGATCCGCAGCAGACGACACACATCCGTCATGATCCTGGAGACAAAAGGAGTACCCTGATCTGTTAGTATTTCCTTCGGCAGTCCGACCCGGCTTACCAGCTGAACCAGCTCCCACACGATGGCCTTCGACGTTGCCGTCTGCAGGGGAATGGCCTACGGATACCAGGTGGCGTAGTCCATGATGACCAGCAGTTACTTGTGCCCCAGGGCAGAGTGCAGGAGGGGTCCGACCAGGTCCAGACCCATGCACTCAAAGGGGGTTTTGATGACGGGCAGCGGGATGGGGGGAGTTGGACCCGAGAGGTCTGTTGGGCAGGCCTGAACCTCTCAACATCCCGGTGTAGGCCTATCCAGTGGTCTTCTTCTGGCTCAGGTGGGCCCCCAGTAGATGGGACTGGGCCAGAATAAGAAGCTGGAGAACGTAGGGGCCTGGCACCACCAGGAGTTCCTTGTCCTCCCCACGGTGCTGGGTCCGGTAGTACAACAGCCCGGTCTTCACCATGAAGTACCCTTGCGGCTGAGGACCTTCCCCTCGCTGAACGCCTTCTAGCACATGGACGTGACTCCAGACATGGCGTAGCCAGTTGTCCTGGAGCTGTGCCATACCGAACAGTCCCTGGGGCAGGACCTGGGCTGGAAAGTCATAGAGGGTCACATCAGAGTTGCGCTCACCATCTGCTGCGGCGACAAGCTCCCCGAGCCATGCAGTAAACGGCTCTGGCACCACTTCCTCCTGGACGGGTGGTTTTGGGGCCCAGCGGCAGCATTGTCCAGGTTAAGAGACCCGTGCAGAGGTCTGGGCCATCTGGTACAGGTGCTCAAACCCTGGGAAATCCCGCCTAAGGAGCAAGGGCCCCGGCAGGTCCCTCACCACGCCTGCGATGACCGTCCAAGTACCCAGCTTAGAACTCACAGGCAGCGTCACAACCGGGACGTGGTGTACATCGGGGACAAGCAGGCCCTGGCTCGGTGGACATAGACACGCTGGGAAAGACGAGGGGCGCTCCACTGACCTCGTGGGGTGTCCAGCTGTTCTGGGCCCAGACCGCGTCGCTCAGCACTTCCACGGCGTTGCTGGGAGGGCTGGTCCTCGGCTCGCAGCAGTTCCTGGGTGGCTTCAACCTGTTCTACCAAGGCCACCATGTGTCCAGTGCTGGCCGGGGTGTGTTGGCCGACCAGCTTCTTCATGTCGTACGGCAGTGCCTGTAAGAAGTGGTACATCACCACCTGAACGACTACTCCCTGCACGGGGAGGAGCTACAGTTGTAGCCAGTGGTTTCCTAGGCGTTGTAGCCATGCCACCTGGCTGCGCGTGGGTACGCCAGGCTGGTACACCCAGGTCTGGAACTGCTGCCGCGCAGCAGTGACTGACAGGCTAGCGCGACCTAGGATTTCCTCTTTCAGGCATTGGTAATTGTGAACGTAAAAAGAAGATCCCCTCAGGGCTTCCGTCAGAAATTACAGAGGGGGCCGGTGAGGGTTCAGGAAAAATGAGGAGGGAGCCTGTGGTCCTGTTATGGGCCACAAGCGACGTCCTCCTTGGAATCTGCAGACGGCCGGGGGAGGTCTGTGGGCGCTGTCCATTGTCCTGAACCTTCCTCTTGTGAGGGAAGGTGACCCCTACCGGTGTCGGTGGCAGGCATGCAGGGGTAGGAACACCCACCCCCGCACCACAATATATATATATATATAGGTTCATTTCACATTTAAAGGAAGATTAAATAGGGCAGAACATCACACTACTTTCAGTGTGAAATGGAAGCAGATCCACACCCTACTACATATGCAATGTAAACTATGCAAAACCTGGATTTGAACTAAAAAAAATCAGATGGCAGAGCTGCACAAATTTGCACTGAGCGCAGTGAACACATTTTAATGTACAGGATAAAGTGTCACAAGGATTAATTTTACTCAAAATTAAAAAAAACAGATGGGACTATTCCACCTATTTAGATATTCATGCTATTCATGGGGAATTGAATAAACCAACAATTTGGGGTTACATTGATCTGTGTGTGTGAATGTGTGAATGTGTATGTGTGTTGGGTGCAGGGGGAGGGTCACATTTACATACAAATAGGTGGATTTCATTAAATAAATGTTAAAGTATCCCTTCACAATTACATGAAGTGTATCCCAATGAAAGGGAAATATCAATTAGTGAAAGATATCAATAATACACCAGATTGCGATAGGGAAAGAGTCTTTCATTACCAAGGAGAAGTATGGCTAATTGCAGTTCTGTATCTATCTGAAATTAGATGGCCAAAAATAAGTCTTGCTATGAGGAATGCTACACTGAAGTTGCAGTTTTTTTTCCCCCTCACGTACAAGCATTAACATCCTTTTAGCTGTTATATAATCCAATGATCTCATCATTAATTACGGCGCTAACATTGTCTTGGTTTACGCCACGGGCTAATAAGCATGTCAGCGCTGAAGTGTCCGCTTAACTTCCTATTCCACACAAGAGAGCTAATTTCTTTTTACTCATAAAATAAAATAAAAGACTATTAAATACGGTTATGTAAAGTGTAATTAATGGGTTTCCAAAGTTTTTGGTCACAGCTCTAACTGCAATACATAACTATAAGAAATTTGTTTATAAAGGCCTCTGACCAAAATTAAAAACGATCCGGATGATACGTCTCCTAAAAACATATTTAGACTAGTTTTGAAGCATCATGCTAGCTCTGTGTCTTCCCATACATATTCGATGGTACGTTTGGCATTAGAAACTATACGAAGTTTGCTCAACTCTACTTCTGTGTAAGGGTATCTGATGAAGTTAAGTCACTTAATTAGGTGTGTGTATATATACACACACTTGCCTCCGGTGTACATGAATGTGTGGGTTGTCCATGGTTAGATTTGTCTGTAAATGGGGGGAAAAGCCCTGAGGCTCTTGTGCCAGTTCAGAATCTCTCTGTATAATTACACCGAACTGCTCCCCACATCGGAGCATGCAAGACCCTGGAGATAGCAAGGCAGTTTTAAGCCTATAATAAATCCTTTGAAACATGCCAAGCAGCATTTACATTAACTTATTTGGGAGACTCTTTCTTCAGATGAAACTTGCAGGGCAATCGCGGCAAGATGCAAACAGAAAATGACAAAGAGTATACACCATGCTCTAGTGATGATAGCTGTGTCTGCAGCACAGGTAGACATCAATGCCCTGTACGTTTTTCTTCTGAATTCTCATTATCTGAGACAAAAGGTGGGCAAGTTTAAAAGGATATGTCCAGCATTATTCTTATTTTATTTTGAAGGCATGAGGCTGCTCAGACTGGAATTCTAGGTTCTCCAAAGGTTGTGATTCTTGCAGTTGCAGCGCTTGGCATGGCGATTGGTACACGTGAGATCATTTAAGGTGAAGCACACACAGCTGGCATCGCGGTGAATGATTTGGCCTCTCGGCTTGTTGAGTGCGCATCGCCCCGGGAACAGTCATGCCCATTGCTCAGCAGCTGATCTGCCTGTATCTTTAGCTCTCCCCCAACACCTTCATTGGGTCCTCCCTGTGGCCAGCTTCGTGGAAGTTCCTGCCTTCAAGCCTCTCTTTGTAGGCTCAGTGACTAACAGGAAGACATTTTCACTATTTCTAAACTGAGTACAGGGGCTGTCAATGAAGAAGTGCGACACAGACACAGCTGGGTTATTCGCTCTTACAAACTTCAGAACTGGGTCCAGATGCTCTCAAATTGCTGCTGGGCCCTTCTGCTTGGACGGGGAGAATGAGCAGAAACAGGTAGGGCTTGAATCTGCTCCAATGTGGAGCACTCCTGTATGTAAGGTTGCCTGTTGGTGAGAGGAATCAGAGTGAACTGACTGCATCCCAGTGGCAAATTTACAAAAGCAGCTCTCAGAGAATTCTATACGTATTAGACTCTCTTCAGAGGACTGTTTTCACACCCCCTTTTTCAGAATGACGTGGCAACTTACTGGGCAAAGCGGACTCAAACTCTCAACACAGAGAAGCGGGTTACAAGCAAAAGCCACCAAGCTTCCCAGCTGTAATTAGTGTACGCAGTTTTGCAAGCCGAAGAATGAGAGAGAGGATTTGCATGCTGAAAGTTGGGCGACTGATCTGATTGCTGTAACATCAAGAAAACCTTACAGTACGACAATACAATACTTTCTGGCAGTATCTACGAGCTAGCATAAAGCTAGCATAAAGAAGGATCATCCATCCATTTGTGTCTTCAGTGCAATCCAATGACAATGGCTATCCATGCATGAGGCATCAGCTGTTTCTTTCACATAATAGCATTCTTCTGCACAGAGGCAGTCAAAAGACAACAGCGTATAATTCTGCCTTAAAGCAGAAATCTGGGGGAAGTTTTCTTTTTAAATTTAAATGTAATTATTTTTGTCTCATGATCCATATTATATCACGTTGTGTACCTGGTGAAGTGTAATGTTGATGCAAATGAATAGCCTCCCAAACTCCCAAAATTTTCAAGCCTTCCAGGCTGAAGACGTGCTTCCATTTCTGTCTTGATGGCCTCCAGTTTTTTTCTCTCTCTCACTCTCTCTTTCAGAGGTGACTGTTTCTTAATGACGCTGTGTTGATAAAGTGTCCCTGTCACCATTTTAAAGCTGTGATGATAACAACTCTATCTGCTCATTATCGAAACCTTGAGAAAGAATGTTCACTGATCCAAACGGCATCAAGTCCTGAAGCCCCACCCCAAGGTGATCCATCCCGCCTCTACGTTCTTGGTGTGAGCCACACCCTTTAAGGCATAGAAGGGCAAACAAGTCACCACTGCATACTGTGACTGTATACGTTTTTTAAAGCATGTAATGTACCATTGAAAAAAATTTTAATAATAACAATTATAACAATAATTTATGGGTATTGTATTCCTATATAATGCAAATTTACTCTTACACCTGGAAGTAGAAAAAAGAATCTCCCTCTGACGCACCTGTAATATCTGATGTTTGATTGTTAGCCACATGGTATTTGGGTGCACGTTATGTAAGGCAGCCTAATTTGCGGATCTCTGTCTGTAACGCTTCCCGCCTGTCTACTTTAGCGCCGTAGCGTTGTAGCTGGTTCATTTGAGCAACATTCCTTTCCTGGGATGTGTGTGCCATCTGATGGCATCCAACACAAACAGAAGCACTGCTGTACACGTGTTAGTCTATAACCAAACCCCAAACCTGGAGGAGGTGGCTTTTTGGTTGGTGTGACATGAATTCAAATCCTGCGGTGAAAGGATCTCTTTTCACATCAGCAAGCTCTCTGTGACTCGCGGTAATCAAGACTGTGTTTGCAGATAGTTCACCTAGCTGCTTATGAGCAGACTCTCAATAAGACAATGAAGTCTGATATTTTGTTTCTCTGGTGTGACTTATGAGAGCATTGCATAACCGCATTCTCTCACAATCTCCGTATTTCTGAATGACCACTATCATCTGCATGGAAAATTCTCTGACTTACATCCCCAGAAAAGAATGAATGCAAATCATAAACGTTAATTTCAAATGTATTTAGAATCAGCCAAACTTAGCTGGAAAAAAATGGCCAAAACTTGGATCAAAAATAATCTCATTGCTTTGGAAAGGCTAATAATATTACTTTTTTATTTTTACACTAAACCATACACATACACGTATACCAATTTAATGGAGAAATGGGGACTGGTGCCCGTTACTGACAATCTACCTAAAGCTTATATCCAGCAATAAAGAATTGTGTATAGTGTTTGATACTTAAATACAGAACTAATTTAATGTGACAGTCTGACAGCCAACCACAGAATGTTTTCAGCCTGAAGCCTATGAGTGGCCTGTAAATATTAGCATTAGTGGACTGACAACAAAGAAGATGCACAATTGTACAACAGAAATTATTAAATAATTTTCCTCTTTCCGAAAATAAAGATCCGTCTGCAACTGAGTGTACTAAATGAGTGAGTCAGGTCTTGCATGTAGCAGGTGGCCTGGAGGGCTGGGGTGGCTTTGATGGAGATTAAATGTGACTGGAGCCAGAGAGGATAGTGGGCACGGTGGGGAGAGCTGTGGGACTAACAAAAGGATCACAGCAACAGAAACCCCCCAGGGGCCGAGCAGATCAGAGGGCAGGAGTCACACCTGCAAAGCATTGTCGTGTTGGAGATGCTTTTCCTAAAGGGGGGGAGAAAATGGCCCATGAACAAGCTGTCAGTTTCTGTGTGTCAGGATTATCCAGGAAGCTTCTGGATGGTAAACATGTCTACATAGCTAAACCTTATGGTTTTTATCGTCATCTATTGGAGTCCAGCCCAGATTGCAATAAAGTGTTATCGACATGATGTTGTGAATGTCAACACATGTTGTTGTGGCTAGTAAATATTGCATCAGCAAAGGCAAACTTTTGTGAAGCCGAAACAGATGGCAAAAAGAGGGAAAATGCAGCACATTTCCGCCACATGTGAAACTGGCATGAAATCCAATCACTCCGATAACGTTGTGTCGGCACAGAACTTTGGTTCCTTGGGTTGAGATCTAATGTGTCACGCACTTGGCACGCACTTGACTAAAACCAACCTCTGTCATGAAGTACCCTGTCCTGCCAAGGGTTTCAGATGGATCGAGTTCATTAAGAAATGTTAGAAGTACAAATAACCCAGGTGGCGTGAACATTAAATGGTCTTCCCATGGTTTCCCACCACAGTTTAATTATGTCGCCAAATTATGCATCAAATGTATCACGTTGTAAAATAAATAGTTTTTCCCTCTACCTATGCTGGTACTTCATCATGTTATGCCATGCTCACATAAAATTACTATCATAATTACAGCCATCATTCGCTTCATATTTAATGTCCTCATTAGGCACATAACCTATGAAGTGTAAGACAAAGACAACAAGAAATACTGTATCTTCTGCCTGAAAAATTACAAAAGGGTAAATGAGCAACTTTATAACTGCCAAGAGTTGTTGTCATCATTAGTTAAAAGGGTCATTTATTTCATTAATGAAAAGTGATGGAACGGAAGAGAATCTATAACAGAACGCTTTATCACAGGGTAAACATGTACAACTCAATTTAAGGTTTATAGGTACTAATTAGAAAATAATTCTCTAATATGGGACAATTTTATCTAAAACTTATTGGGGATTTATTAGGGTTCAAAACTGCGAACACATAATTAATAGGGCTGTCAAAATTCAAATGACTTTCAAATGTGAGTACATTTGGGATGTAACGTGAATTGGAAAGTTCATCATGGGGAAAGATAAAAACCCTTCTGTTATTGGATCGTAGCGCAACTTGACCTAAACGGCTGCTCCAATGAACCAATTAGCTTGTTTTGTTAGAAAATAACCCTTAATAAAAAGCTGTCTATAAGCGCTTGTAAACTGAAAATGTAGCTAACAACATGGTACGCTGATATTTGTTGTTCCGTTGATAAATCCTTTCCTTGAAAGTGTACCATGTGTGGTCAATCTTTACGCATATTATGGCCCTCTTTTAGACAAAAAGACATTTAAATTTTTTCAAGTACAATCAAGGGTTAACATATTATTAACGTATGGTCAAATATACATTTTTGGTCCAGGTGACAGGCCTGGTAAATAATATGTTTCAGACAAAATCTCACTAAAATCTCACATTTTTGAAAAGTGTGT
>JAOVYW010002961.1:25117-41246 GCA_025775045.1 Hiodon tergisus | reverse complement strand
TCTTCGTACCTCTGTATAACACGGTAAGTTTTCCCAGTACTGACGCGAGCATCTTGCTAAAGTATTAACGGTCCTGAATCGTTCTAAACTTACACCTTCTGATCTTTTTTCCATCAAGAGTCTTTGTCCCCTTGTTCATTCTCTCTCTGGTTTCTGGGTTGGCGGGAGGACCCTGAGACAGTACAGACAGAGACAACAGAAGGAGTGATCGCACAACCCAAGAGAAACTATGCCAACGCCAGAGGAACTCACAACAAGGCTGTGCTGTAGTTAACATACATTTTGGTTTGTTGATACATCTAGGAACGATCCGCTTTCCATCTGAATCTTACCAGTCCAGTGACTTTGTCTTTGAAGTAGGGCTTCATGAAGTTTCCCAGGAAAACCCTGAGTGGTGGCAGGTCAGAAGAACCAGGCTGCGGAGCAACTGGGTCAGACACCAGAGCCATGATCTCTTTCTGTGGAAGATAGCAAGGGATTACAGTACTCTGCTCCAGCCCAAACCCAAGACTTGAATACAGACATCAGTGCACAATCATCCATGCCCCAATATGATTGAACATCTTTAAAAAGGAAGCTTTTGGTTAGAGAGTGGCAGGCTTCACCATCAAACCATCAGACCTTTGTGTTTTAACCCAGAAAGCCTCTGTCCTCTGACCTGTTGTTCTTTGTTCTCCCTCAAAACACGTTCCAGCTCAGATAGTTTCTCCTCCAGCACCTCTTGGTACACCATGTTCATGTGCAAGCAGGTTTCCGCGTTCTGTGGCAGGTCAAACTCCTCGTCGCTGTCATCCTCACTCTGCCAAACAAGCACATCCACTCTAGAAACAGACAGCTGAAGTCACAGAAAATGTGTTTCCTGTGGTATTTCCATGGTGACTAATGTAGAAATTATCCGATGGGATAGATTCACCCGAATTACCCTTATTGCGGACAATGAATGAAGCAATGCAAGTGTGACGTTAATGCAAGTACCAAAATCTCCCAGCAGCACATGCATATATCTATTCAACCAGCAGCTTCTTCAAACTTTGCAAACATATTACATACAGCAAAGTCACTGAGCAGAGTGAAAGAAACCCCATAGAAAGCACAATTCGGTCTTCCAGACAAAGCTGATCTAAAATTGATTAATTCAAATGAATAATTTTCAAGACTCTTTTGGTGCAACTTTCACGTTTCCATCTATAGAAAACGAGATAGATATTTTAAAATGAGAATAGTCCTTATACCACTTTTTAAGTCAGTCACCAGGAAAACAATCTAGTTTGCATATGATGAACATATTCATCCATGTCAGATAGAGAGGAAGTACCTGCTCGGTTGCATTTTTTTATACCTCATGTTGGGGAAACAATAATAAGGGCATTTTAAAATTTGGCCACGGTACTTACATCTTTAAGAGCACTTTCCATGTTGTTTCCATCGCCTGTTTCAGAAAGACAAAAATGGCCTTGATTACCATAAAGCCCAGAATAAAAATGGGGAATAAACTAAAAACTCAATAAAAAAACAGAACTGCCTCTCTCACTCGAAAGGTTAGGAATACGCTCCTACATACTTACAAAGAGCACATGGGGCCAAAGCGCATTACAGGTTTCCCTGAACAATCACCTTGAACGTCTACACACGATCCCTCAGAGCCTAGCGTTTGCTCCAGCTCCTCAATCTCCTTTTGAATCCGCTCCCGCTCCGCCAGCAGGTCTTTCTGAACCTGGATGGCAAGTGTTTAAAAGAGGGGGACTTGTTTTAACTTGAGGACTTTCTCTATACCTGTCATTGGATTGGTACTGTTGGCACTTACCATTCCCGGAGGCTGCAGCTCACTATTATCGGATTCATCTGTGTCAAAGTGAAGACGATAATAAATCCGATCACTATCACCCAGCAAAAAATTCAAGCAATTACATCAGTTGCAAAGAGAATCCATGTGTTGTACTCTGCTTTAAAATACTAAACAACCCATCCAACCTTAATTAACCAAGGAACAAAAGAACACTGTAACGAAAGTATTCCCGATTTACCATCAGATTGAGCTGACCCAGATGACAACAATTCAACGCTGTCGCTATCCGGACCCAGGCTCCGCTGCAATGCTTCTATTTGACGTTGGATTTTCTCTTTTAGCGCTATAAGGTCACGCGAGGCCATAATAATGAACCTGGTAAATACATTTTAAGTGCATGCAATGAATATATAAAGGCATAAAATAGTAGTAATTTCTTTTTTAAATAGACTTAATTTATCGGCGATAGCTTTATTTAGGTGACATTAACCCCACAACATGAAAACAGCCCCACCAGGGCTGTTTGGCAAACTATTAGAAGAAAAATTAATTGATTATGGTAAAACTGAAAATAAAATAATTAAATATGAAATTCTGGTTTAATATTCGCTCCCTCAACTATCCAGTAAAGGACCAGACCGCTAGTTAGCTAACTAGGAAGGAAGATAACTACGCTATGCAACTATCATCGACGGAAACTAAACTTATCCTCACACACAATGATGGATGCAAAATTAACGATATAACACAAACCTAATATGGCCAGCTAAGAATTCCAATAATGTGTTTTCGTCGGGTCTTGTTTATTCCGTTTTATTTTAACGTGGTTTTTCGATAAGCAGCGTCGATAGTTACTGGTTAGCATGTTACCCACAATGCACTTCTACATAGCGTTTTCTACTTGATAATTTTATAACATTAAACATAAATAAATCATAGGAGGTTATACTAATCAATTGCATCCGTCATTTGTTCAATAAATACGTAGCAGATTCGTATAGACTTCTGAAACCCGAATCCCATAATGCATAGGGAAAAGAAATAACTACTCCTTATTTAAGGTGGCTCTCTTATGGTTTCTTAAGGTAGGCAAACGCATTCTGCAATTTATTTAAAAAAAAGAAAATGATATGAACTGACCCTGACTAGAAACCAAGATCATACACTAAGTTTAACATATGGCACGCATAATATTCTTGTAAAATTATGTATTACTTCTACTAGCATGTGTACTATGTTTCTTGGAAGCCTTCGAGATCTTGGGTCTAGTTGTTCTGGACTCGATCTTAGAAAATGGGATGTGGTAAAATCATTAGCAGAGGGAGGGTTAAATGTGATCGACTATGAGACAATGAATGGAATGATAAAACTAAAATGGTTAAGACAATTCCTGCAAAATAATGATGGATTCTGGTTTAATATTCTTTCTATAATATTTGGGATAGATTTTTTTGTTAAAATGAGATTTCTGTATTGCTAAACTACCCATTAAGCTGTCAAAATTTCATCAGCAGGTCCTCCTATTTTGGAAACTGCTTTACAAGCACAATTTCACTCCACACAGCTCTCTGATATGGAATAACAGGTGTATCTTGTTTAAAAGAAAATCATTGTGCTATTGTGATTGGGTAGAGAGAGGTATTTGGTCTCTTTTACATCTGATGGATTCAAGAGGGAATTTTCTTGAGCATAATGAATTCGTTAATACTGTAACGGGGATGGAAAGCAGTGCCAATGGTGTCTCACCATCCCCGAAGGGGCTGCTGGGAAGCCCGGCTCCCGAATTGTAAATCGTGTAAATAGTGTGTTCGATGTTTCGTGTTTTCTTTAATGTTGTTGTCTAGAAGTTCAGTTGTGGTAACTGTAATGTTTAATGTCTGTTAGATTAAGATTTAGTTCCCTCACCATGGGTGGGTTTATGTGTGCATGTGAGGGCATTCCGTGTTTTTCGTCGTATTGTCAGTTCTTTCCACTGCCTGTTCTGCCTTTGTTACGACCGCAAGTGCATGTGCGAAATAAAGAGCAATTCTTCCTGTTAAAGCGGTGTCAGACTCTTGCTTGAACCCCGCAGTGTAGTTGCTCTCTGAAAAACGCTACATTGGTGTTAGAGTGGGATCATGGAACTGACACTGAAACAGGAAGACTCCACCAAGAGGGAGAAGATGGAACTGTGAGAGGAGCGCCACCTGGCGGACCAGCGGTGGGCAGCGCTGGTTGGAAGACGTGGAGCGCTGGCTGGACGACGGACGCTCTGGACTGGCGACGACAGTGCCTGCCTGGACGTCACCGCCTGGGGGCAGCACCGGACCGCGGGTCCTCAGGGGAACGGCAGCGCTGGGACCTGCCCCGATGACCGCCGCTGAGGGCCCGACCCAATCTCTAGAGGGCGCAAGGATCCGACTGCCACGTTACGACGGATCAGACACTGGGAGACTTACCAGGCTCGGTTCCATCTGGCGGCAATGGCCGGACGGTGGACCCCGGAGGAGAAGGTGGGACAGCTGGCCATGGCCCTGGAGGGCAGCGCTCGGCAGGCTCTTTTGGACGTGCCAGAGGACCAGTGGTTCAACTACGAAGCTCTCGTTGCGGCTCTGCAACGGAGGTTCGGAGCCAGGAAGCCAGCGAGCGCCTGGCAGGAGCAGCTTATGGCGTTCAGGAGGAAGCCAGGGGAGAAGCTAGGCCCGCTGGCTGCCGACGCCTGCTACCTGGTCCGGCAGAGTTATCCAAAGTTTCTGCCAGCAGCCCAGGAAGAACTTGCCCTCCGGACCTTCCTCCGGGGACTACTCCCGGAGGAGCTTTGCCGCCACGTGGCCCTCGCGGCTCCTTCTACCCTCGACCAGGCCCTGCAGCTAGCGGGCCACGCCTGGCTGAAACGGCGGAAGAGACAGACGAGGACATAGACGTGGCCTACGTTGCAGACCCGGCAGACTGTACGCGGGACTTGATCTGCCGTTGGTGCGGGTAGAAGGGCCACGTAGCCCGAGTCTGCCGGGCGCCACAGCCGCATAATAATATTAAATTGGGAGTTATAATGGAGGATAAAAAAAGGGAAAGGTTGTACAATAGTCTGATTATTATGGCTAAACAATTTATCCACAGATGTAGATTTATTAATGCCAGACCACTTTTCTTAGTCATCCTGAATGAGTTAAATAAATTTAAGAAAGCACTGAAATGTGTAAAAACCAAACAAGCCTTGGATATTTACGGAAACATACATATATTGATTTCTGATTAGACCTCTGACCTTTTTAAAAATTAATTAATTAGGTTTTCTTTATTTTAGTTGCATCGTGCTCAGTCTGTGATTTATATAGTTTTGTACTTTGTTACCAACTTGTTATTGTAATGGACAGTTTTCTGATTACGTAATAAAAAAATGTTCTGGACTCGATAGAAAAACAACTTAGAATTAGATCTCAAAGTAATGCATTTCTATAAATTTGTATAATCTTTGTACCAGGCCTAACTAAATCGAGAAGGAAAAGTTATACGGTCAAAGGTGGCAGAAAATAGTTTTTATACATATTAACGTAAATTCAACGAATTTTCACCGTATTGCAAGACATGACATGACGTTTTCAGGTCAGCAGATTGATGTACAGATATACAATAGAATCGGTCTTTTTACGTTTTGCAGTGATGTCTGGCCCAATGGAGGAACTGCATGCAATTTAACTTTTTAAGACTTTGAGACAGTGCTCAAAATTCTTCTCCAGAATTAAAAATCTAATTGCCTTCAACTTCAGCAGTCCAACATTAAATTTGGAGCTAGGCATTGCTAGAGTTGTGAGAGATGTGGCCAAGCTGACAGGAGGTTTATTACCAGTGATGTGGCCAACAGCAAGAATCAAGAATAAAAATAAACCACCTGTATTGCACTGATGTCTATCCCTCCAACCCCAATGTTCAGAAGCTGCTCTGCCAAGTCAGGTGTTTATTGAAGTACTTATCCAATATATACTTTACCCCCCACAAAGAATAATGTTATAGTTTGTCCCATCTATTTCAGCAATAAAATGCACCACTAAAGTCCAACTTGATTCACTGCCCTTTTCCCTTTTCCTATTTAAATACAATGTGCTGAGCCACATTCTGGCTTGAGTTAAAAATACTTTGTTTGACAAAAACCCAAAACCCAGATATGTCCCACAAAGCAGAATTTATACTTATATATGGCACACATTTTATTAACTACGACCATTCTGTGATGAAGAGCACTGTGTAACTTAATGCTTAGCTCCTAAATGCATATTTAATATAAACTTCTATGTCTACTTGTCAGGAGAAATGTGGCAGAGCTAAGGATGTGGCATGTCAGTAGCAGGCAACTCTATTAAGTTTTTTTCCTCCCTTTCTGTTCTCTGTACCCACTGTTGGGGGGTTTCTATTGCAGAAGAGCATGAACGACCCTAGACCAGTGCAATCCTTAACAATAAAGCATTTACTTGGCTCGCCTGCCCATATACCACTTGACAGACCAGACCATCTATAGAAGCCCCACTCCTCCCTCACCAAGTAGTTTTCCATTATGGATTTTGATATCTACCCTGCTCTTTTGGTTGTTGATCTGTTGTTTTCTTGTTTATTTCAGTTTGAAAATGAAAAGCACTAAATAAATACATTTTATTATTAGTCTTTGTAATGCATACAAACATTGCCAAATTAAGTACTAGGATTGCAAATGTCACTAATCAAACAATATAAAATGGTTTAATGGCTTTAGGTAACAAAAAATAACCCTTAATTACAGGGCACTTAAAAAGACCTGTGTGAATATATTCTCCTAGTGGAGCATCCTGAAATAGTCACTATAATTAGCCATCATGTTCATTGTGAGCTTGAGAGAGGGTTTTACTCCTGGGCTATCTTCTGGCTGGTACCACAGCTAGAGATCCTCACTGTGGATCTCTGAGATGTTGTCAATGGAACTAAGCAGCTGTGACACCAGACACAGAGTTTCTGCACCCGTCAACAATTGCCTGCAGGAAAATAGAAACGAAAGGAAACAGAAGAAATGCAAAATGTAATCAAAACCTGACAAATTTCATAATTCAAAGCAAGCCATTAAATGCCAAGATCTAAATATAGTGACGATTCGCGGGTTCAAACCTTTTTCGCTTTAGTGATTCAAAAATAGTTTCACACAGGTTCAATGAGGTTCAACGTTGTTATGAAACATATCTTACATTTTCATCATTTGTAGCGCCACCAAGAGATCGATTTGAATATAAGTTTCAGGTTATGTTTCAGGTACTTATATGGACATATCCTGCATGTCTTGTGATGATTGGATAATTAATATCTAATTTAGTCTAATTTGTGTTATGCCAGGTCCATTTCTTTCATTGTAGCGCCTCCTAGTGATTGATTTGAATGTAACTTTCAGAATACATCTCGGGTACTTATGACGACATATCCTGTGTGTTTTGTGATGATTGGCCCAACGGTTGGTGATTTTTGTCCATTTATGTCCTGAGCCACGCCCCTTTCAAAGTTCATTGGCCAATATCGTGAAAACTAAATGAGATATCAACAAGCTTTATACAACTTCTGATAAACTTGGTCCAATGATGGTTCACTCAAAATATGGTGGTAATCGGACCTACGGTCTCACAGGAATTTGAGCCAACGCAGCAGACAAATAATAATAATAATAATAATTTTAAACCAGCACAAAAGTAAAAGGGTTCTACCGCTACACAGTTTGAACCCAAACAAGAACGTATGATGTAATGGAAACACACTTGAAGGATGTCTCTGCGTTTCTGGTTGCTTTGCTGAGATAGTCTGAGGCTAGCAGTGCCTTCCGTTTCATACTGTTCAAAGCAGCCGTCTCTCCAGCTCGTAGCCGCTCATTTTCACAACGGTAGCTGTTCACCTGCTCCTACAAAGAAGAAAAGTATTCCATTTTTATTTGACATAGCACATTTTTCAGATTTTTTCAATGAACACACATAAATAATATTGGATAACTAAATCTGCTATTGTCCGTATCACCATTTTCTTTCATACCTGTAGTTGAAGAAGTTCCTGCTTGAGTTTTGAAACATTGTTTTCAGCCTTAACAGCTCGTTTCTGGGAGGGAAAAGGTTTTCGTGAATACCAAACATTGGTATTATCATTTTAAAAGGAGCACATTGCACAAAATGTTATCCACAGTGCACAGCCTATTTGCATCTATTGAAATACCAAATTCTAATCCCAGATATATAATACAAGTTTCCAAAAATTTAATTCTAAATATCTAATTGTGTATTGTGAAATAAACAGAACCAAATGTATGAACAGGGTAGATCACCCTCTTCCAAGCCTAATGATAGATTTTTATCAGGTTTCCCTGGAGTTTAAGATCATCACCAGAAGCTGAGAATGTCAATTTATTTCCCATATAAAACAGCCAAGGAATTTGAAGTTCATGCTGTCTAATGAGCATCAATCAAATCAAGGGAGAAAAGGGAAACTTTAATGGGATCTTCTTTAGTGTTGCACAACATTGCATCTGGAACTGTACACAATGATGTGATAAGAAAACCATGCCAATGATACTGGCCACACCAAAGCATCTGCACTTCAGACATATTTCAATGTATTTATTATAGCTTTGGAAAACAAACTGAGGAATGCACAATTGGCATAAAATTATGAAGCCAAGGAACTAACCCATATTTAATAATTTTATGCATTTGATGAAAACTGTAATGGGAAACATCTCTAATGATGAGGCACCACTGAACTGAAGTTTACAACTGAAACAACTTGCAATAGGTCTATTTCAATGTGCAAACCAGCCGTCATGAAGTGACTCGTTTGTTACCCTCAATACGAGTGTAAGGCATATATGTGTATGTACGTGCGAAGCCCTTGCGCATTGAGGCTGGCAGCGCTGTACCGTCATCAGCTGAAGGTTCTGCTCCACAGATTGCACCATCGTTTCCAGGGCCTGAGCCTCCTTCTCCTCCTGCACCCTCCGCTTGTGCAACTCCTCAGTCAGAATGTGGATCCTGCAGGGGGAAATTCAAAACACACACGTACACACGCACACCTGAGTATAACCTGTGCCACAACGACACAGGGTTCACGTTCAACTCAAATGATTCCCATATAAAACTTTCCTCCCTCCTGTCTTTCACTTCCATATTGGGGGGGATGTGTGACGTCGTGATCCAGCAATACCTTTCACTATCAGTTTCCGACCTCCTCAGCAGCTCCTTTACATGTTTCCTGAGCTGTGCATTCTCCTCTCGGACCTGTAGAATTATTATATATTTTTTTTTTAATGTACTTTTACAGTGTAAGCTGGGTAATTTTGTGATCAGATTGTCGGTATAGACTTCTAAAGTAAGAGGGAGAACATTCCACCAAATTTCCACCGAACATCCACAGGGTTAAAGAAGAAAGGGGGAAGGCAGACTAACTTGCAAAAAGATAGGACAAAACGTTAAAAAAAGGATTACCTTTCGTTGGCTTCTGCTTCCACCTTCTGAATTGGATGGCTGACAATTACTGTCAGAAATGAAGGTCTCAAGGTCTCCTCCATAGCTCCCTGCACACTGCCCGAGTTGATGGCCCTGTTGTAAATACCCTCCATCCAGCCAAGAAGCCCCGGCTCCCTCCTCTTTCTTTGGGGAAACAGAAGATAAAGCAGAACAGGCACTGCTGTCCAGTCCAAACTCGTGTACTTCCTCCATCGCTGATGGCCGGTAAGTCCCACTCCATTCTTCGTCCTCCTCATTATCAAGAGATTGTGGAAACGGTGTGGGGTCCATGAAAAAGGGCTCCCGAAAGTCAAAATTTTTGGGAGATGCGCAGCCATCATCTACTAGAAATGTGCCTCTCTGCAAGAACAAAAGAGTTAGCAGACTGTTACAACATGCAGTACATGTAAACAGTTGTTACTACCATTTGATCTTTAGCTTACATCCATATCCAGAAAGATTTCCAAATTAAAGCAGACCATAATAAACCTAATAATACATACTAATCTATTTATTTCTTGATGCATTACCCTATTATTTGAAAATCTAGCTTCCCATATCTAAGTGCACAGTAACAATTCGCCATTACAGAATCACATTTATTTTATTAATTCAGAACATACTATAAAATGAAAACCTTTCAATATTTGGTTTGAGTAGTAAAGACAATAGCAAACTGAAATTCTATCATACTTTTGGCACCTTTTTCTTCACCTCCTCTATACCATCGTTGTGGGAGGACTGGTTCTTGCTTCGAATAAATTCTTTGAAGGAAAAGGGATTGAGGTCATCTCCCTCTCCTTGTTCATCTGAATTCAGTAAATATAAATATTCAATTATAAATTGAATAAGAATTAAAAAACAAAACAATTTTCAGAATGTTTATGTACTGGGCAATACCTAGACCGGGGAATGTAAAAAGAGGTCAATTTTACTAAGGTCAGTAACTAATGGTTACTAAAACCAGAACTTAAACAAATAAAAGATAGTGATTCCCAAGATCAGTAATTTGCCTAAAATCACTGCAACATTGGTGATAGTGTGTACAGTATTTGTGTAATAGAAATGTCAATAACAACAAACTCATTGCATAGACAGTGAATTATACAGAAACGGAGGGGATTTTAAAAATTAATTAGCGAACACATCATTTGTAAATAGCATGCATGCCCAGTAGACCCCAGGACACTATATAGAGCAGACGTTGTCTTAATTATATGCTTAAAACGTATCCAAAATACCAGTCACGTACTAAAACGTTAACATGAAGAACAGCATTTCAGGCCAGGTTGATGAGGCGAGATATCTTACCATCTTCAATTTTGGTGGTTTTCTTGGAGCTTGTATGTTTAGACATGCTGTAATATCTATATTAAACACAATTGGTGGCTATGGCTTATTGCCCTTTAGGCAGGCAAAGGGTATATAACAAGCTATACACCGAACTATTCTAATAAAATTAAGTGCTGATAAGGTGTCTAGAAATGCATTATGTTGGTGAAGTCAATTACGTACCACTGCCGACCATTAACACTTATTAGCTTTTTGCTAACAGCTAACCAGTTAACGAAGCTAGCGAAACATATAACAAGCAATTTAAATAAGTAAATGAGGCGTCTTATTAAATGTCTATATCCCAAATACTACACCTGTTTAACTACTAGAAAATATTCATAATCCTGATTAGTCTACAAAACTAGATTTATTAGGTGGAAAATATGTAAGGTAGCATCATTCCAGTCGACAGATTCGATGCAGGGACAAACTTCCTTTTCCGGTTTTAGCTGAACCAATTAAAATAACTAATGTATTCAACCACAAAATCTCAAACCAGCCACTGCCTCAGTCTAGAACAATTTGAATGTAATAACCTTGGTAACTTCTTAATCACATGAGCAGATAACTTTGTAATTAATAGCCTATGGTAAGTCACTGGTAGTGGTAGATGTTCTAGATTTTTTTCCATTGTACTAATTCATAAAATTGCGCGTTTTGACGGTTGTTATGTAAGAATGTATGTACCACCTTTTTAAGTAAAGGTTATCATATTTTGAAGGTCCAATCAATGTACATTTTTAGATTACTTATCAAGTGACAAAATGTCCGCAATCATTCGCATATCTTGAACGATCAGTGATGTCGACCCTGAGACCACGTTAGATGAGCTGGCGTTAATGTAATTGTATCCTAAGATCCCTTTCGAATTATTGTTACTAGGGTATTTGGGGAATGAGTAACTTGACATTAAAGGGCCGCTATTTGCAAAAAATCTAAATGTAACTAAAGAAATGTGGTACATTTGGAAGAAATTTTTATCATTATTCCACCCTCATGGTCATTGAAATGGCAGTCTGTTGGTCTGGGTTTGATGGTGTTGAACAATTGATAACTATTTATTACCTAACTGTGCCTAGTGCCTGCTAAGTGACACCGCTCACGAAAAATACTAGCTAGCGATAGTTACTATCTGCAAGGTAGATTTTTAGATGGAATGCCTGACAAAAAGAGAGAGAGAGAGAGAGAGATAGTTACAGGCAGTTTTTTTTAATTGTTCATTTGAGTTTATGCTAAAAAAGTATATATATATATATATGTTGCAAATCATGGGTTATAAAAGTGGGTGATAGTAAGCCACTTGTTAAAGATTTCACGTTATTTGAATGTAGCATAAACAAAATACCAAGTGTTAGCACCTGGTATGCACTGATTATTTTTCATGGGATCGTACTTTCCAAGTTGTTTGATCCTAATTCAAATGCCTCCTTGTCTACAGGTAGAACGCAAATTGCTATGTTTATCATGCCGTTATACTCAATCGTATGTCAATTTAAACCAAAATGATTTCTGTACTTTTTTCCCCTCAAGTATAGAAACATTTTGCTTGTTCCACCGAGCCATGACTTGATTTTTATAAACTGCACACATTGAATCATGGCATTCATGGTATTGGTTGCAGGTAGTACTGTCTGTTATGGTTTAGGTATCGAGGTGCTCTGCTGTTACTTTTCATTTCCATACCTTATCACTGTCTCTCTCACTACATTTATATTAAGACTTAGTCACGTGAGGGGTTCCATTAACACCACTCTTGGGGTAATAGCTCTTTCCTGTGTGACAACCCCCTGGGTGTAGGGTGTTTTGCTACTCGCAGGATCGCAAAAAGGATCTTACGATACAACTGCATCAATGTGCAAACACTATGCTTTAGTAAGTGGATAGTGTTTTTAAAGTTATTTTTAAACTTCAACCATCTCAAGGCAAGATGCTTCCCTTTTCTGAATGCAAACAAAGAGAATTGGGCACGAAAGTATCCCATTGATACAACTTGATAAATACAGTGAGGGGTATGTAAAGTATTAATCCTATTCATAGGGTTCTGCGTAGTCTGTTTTGTAATCACTGCCAGATGTAAGCCATAAGATTATTCTATAAGAACAAAGTTCTCCGGTAGGAAGGGCCTTTAGATTTTAACAATAAACAGGATCTGATCCTGAAGGTTAGGGAGTCTCTCTCCAAGGCTGAGGGAGAAAATGCTTTTCACATTGGATGTGACTAAGAATAGAGAGCAGGAAGCCTCATGAGGATGCGGAATCTGGCAGCAATGGAGGACCTGCTAAAATTAATGAGATATAAGATCTGTGCGCAGAGTGAGATTGAGCTAGGGCAGGCCGATAAGGAAGGGGGAGGCTCCATGGTGGAGGCAGGCTTGCCCCTACTCAGGCCGGACTAGGGTTGGGTTATCGAATCTTGGTTCCGATTCCAATAATTTTTTTGAGAGAAATAAAGAGCAAATACTTCAAGAACTTAAATTTGTCTACCTTTTTTTCTTGCCACATTTAGGCTATAACCAGTAAACTGCCAATTGTGACAGTTCCCCTTCATTTATAAAAATAAATATTACACATTTTTTATAAGGAACGATCAACAAAAACAATTACAAACCAAAACTTTTAAAGTAAATATAGCACAAAAAATAGAACGTAACAAAATATGTAACAGACAGTTATTGGAAGCAGTAACAAAGTCAAAGAGAATTTTAAGGACTTTCTGATTCATCTTTCCCTCAGTGATATAATGTAACTGTAATGTAATGCTCCTGGTAAATGCTTGTCCAGCAATCACTGGTAACTGCTATTTTGCTGACCTTTTACCTTTTCCCTGGAGGGTGGGTTGCATTTGGGATTTAGGCCTTGATCATCTCCCTGCAGAGAAAATGTACACTTATAATGCTATACCTACCGAATCATAGTTTACTGTGGAATATAATGTTCTGTTAGCTAGCTCTGATTCTGATGTGCTATGAGACACAAGAGAATATCAGACAAGGTTAAAGTCCATTGATACTGCTGTGAAGAATTGAGAACCTAATTAAGAATGCATTTTGCATACCTAAACGAAGGCGCCTCAACCGTAGCAAAAGGATGTAACCCCTTCACCACAAATCCTGTCACCGCCCAGTGACTTTCATCCCCTTTCTCCGTGCTAATTTTCCCCTTCACGGCTAAAGTGAATGGAGTTTCTGGCTCTTCAAATAAAGGGTTAAGAGTTTAAATTACCTTCAGAAAGAGTTGTATATTAATTGTCTGTTTTGTTGAAGCCAGTAACTGTTATGGAAGATATATGTAACTGTGTAAATATTAAATAAATAAATCATTTAAAATATTTTTTTATTGTTGTCTTTTGGGTTCAAGCAGCATAGCTGGAACACTATTGTTTTTTGTTAGGGCTTCTTCTTCCTCTGCTACACTTTGCGATTACTTTTGTAGTTATAGACTACAGTGTCCCAGTGAATATGCACTGATTGGTGGCACTATAACAATTGTTTGAAGTTTACATTTGTAAGTGTGACACGTTTGAATTTGAGACACCAGACCAACATCAAAAGATTCCTCTCCTCCTGGTAAAACATGCTGCCACTGGCGTCTCGATAAAAGCCTGGCATCAGATTTTTAGGCATGGTTAGAAGGGTTATGTGTGCTAAAGGGGATTGACAAGTAAGCCACACGGCTCTAACTGTCTTCAGGTTAGCTTAATGAGTCTACACAAATCTATTTTGGTATGCTATGTTAGTTTGCATTGCATTTTGCTTGTACTATGTTATTTAGCTAGATTGTATGCATCAGTTCAAATTTACAATCAAATTTAACTAGCATTTTATGTCAGGCAATACGTTAAAATGGTCAGTAAACATGATAGTTAATGAAAATAAAATGCGTAGCTGGTGAAACTGAATCTATTTAATCTTTTTGTTTTCTTTGCAATAGTTCTCCTTGATGGCAACCTTCCCAGAAAACCCAATTGGAATAGTCTTTTGTTCCTATACCATACTAATTGGTCTAATACAGGAAATGCAGGTGGCCTTAGAATATTAGAACATTTTGGAATTGGAGTCTTGTTGGGTCCTATCTGGCAGTGCTCAACAATTTAGCTTCTGTTGCTCTACAGTGCTCTCTAGTGGCTGTGACAAAAAAACAGCACAGACTGGAATTTTAGTCTGGGTTAAGACCAGAAAGAGAAATGGCTGATTCTGAATAAATTGGGAATACATGGTTTAAGCATTGATTTCAGATGTGGGGGAGCAATTGCAATTGTTAAAACGTAATAAATCTATGAAAATATAAATCTTCCAATTGAGAATATCGCATGTGATTACTGGAGTAAGTGGGACATGTTCTTGCACTTAAGAGCTTTGAGGAAAATAATAATTAGGGAGTTACAGATGGGGAGAATGAACAAGTAGGGAGTTTGGAGCGGGTAATGTGAACTTTAATAAATGTGATTTTGTCTGTGCTTAAATGTGTTGAATGAAACCAGGGCCTGCAAGGAAATCAATAATGCAAAGAGACTCCAGCAGCAGTTTAGACGCTAGGCAGGGATCTGGCCTCAGTGAAGGGGACAGAAATTAGGCAGGGGAGGGAGAACATGGAGCTGCCAAGTCACCAGTAGAAGTAGAAGCATCCTCATGGAGTTTAAAGGGGTACAGCTACAAGCTTTTTGGGATTTTTGGCTCCAATTTGGGAGCATATGTATTGAAGGCTGTGTTTACATTTGAACAAGAAACTTCACTTAACAGTAATTATCGTCTAAATAACAACCAGGAATTAAACATTGCAAAATAATTAATTATTTAAATTCGAATAAGGGAAAATATAAAAAATCAGCATGATCTAGAACAAAGAACAAGGTATATAAGTCTGGACTGATGCAGTGAACCTAACTGGACATTTAGGCCATGTTTCAGTGAGACCTATACAATATATTTTGCGATTATTATTTAATAACAGTGCGTTTTTGACAGTCACCTAACATTAAGCTGTGCCACTGCATTTGGCCTGATTAGTTAGAATATTTCCATCTGAATTGTTAAAAGAAATATTCATCCATTAGATACCAGTACAAGCTTTTGTTTGATTTATTGACCAATAAATGATCTGGTCATGGGATAAAAAAAAACATTTGGAACACCTCCCTGATTAAAGATCAATTTGGAAGAACAGAAAGAAAAATACAAAGAAAAAAATGCTTTCCTCACCTCGGCTTTCCTCTCTGTTGCTTTCTCACCAAACTTTCTCACCATACTTTTCTCATTGTGCTTTCATCACCGCACCTTTCCTCATTCTGCCTTTCCTACCACGGCTTTCTCACCACGCTTTCCTCACCGCGCGTTTTCCACCGTGGCTTTCTCACCACGCCTTTCTCACCGCACTGTTCTCACCGCACTGTTCTAACCGTGCCTTTCTCACCACACTTTCTCACCATACTTTTCTCGTTGTGCTTTCCTCACCGCGCCTTTCCTCATTCTGCCTTTCCTACCACGGCTTTCTCACCACGCTTTCCTCACCGCGCGTTTTCCACCGTGGCTTTC
>JAOVYW010002961.1:8698-25017 GCA_025775045.1 Hiodon tergisus | reverse complement strand
TCACGCATTCTCGCATCAATGTGGTTTTCTTCCTCTCTGCAGGCTGGTCTTGTTTTATGTGGATTCAGTTACCCCTTCTTGCTAAATGATTTGATCAATTAATCAAACCTACAACAAATACCACATCTTGAAGGTTATTTTAAGGGTTCCAGTTGTTTACCTCATTGCGATCATCTTTGCCTTCGTACTTCTTCCCTTGGAAGAAGTCATATTTTCAATATTATGTTTCAGTATTTTTAATTCGTAGCCAAGTGTAACATTTATCACAAATTTCAAGCATATTTTGTCTACAAAATCACAAAAGTATTTTACAAAAAATAAAATTATTTGAAATATTTTTGGAAAATTGAATAATATTGTGCTCACACAAATTTCACTGAAAATAGGCTTTAAAAAGTTGCTCTTACTCTGGGTTACGTAACATTTTTCATTGGACATGTTCTGTAATACATCCATATAGCCGGATTGACACTATAGCAATGGAATTAAAAAGAAGTCACAGGTAGAATTCAAACCTCATCACCCGCAAGTCATGAGTTTAATGGTGTTACTACTTGTAGAAGGTTACAGAGAAGGACTACAATACACTACATGGCCAAAAGTATCTATACACCCCTTAAAATTATTGGATTTGGCTATTTTAGCCACACCGTTGCTGACAGGTGTATAAAATCGAAATACTGCAGAGCTCAATTACTTTCAAAGTGGCAATGTCATAGGATGTTACTATCCCAACTAGTCAGTTCATCAAATTTCTTTCCTGCTGGAGCTGCCCCAGTCAACCGTAAGTGCTGTTATTGTGAAGGGGAAATGTCTAGCAGCAGCAACAGCTCAGCCACGATGTGGTAGGTCACAAACTCATATAACTAAATGGCTAAATGCTAAAGCGCCTAGCACAGTGGTATTAAAAGTTGGGGCCTCAGCACATTGTAGTGTTGTAGTATTGTCAATGGGTTTTTAAAGACAGGGTGGCCGCGGCTAGAATAGCTTATTCTATTTGGGGGGCCTTGGCATGGAAAAGTTTGGGAACCCCTGGCCTAGCACATAAAACATTTCTGTCCTTGGTTTCCATAGTATGGGTTTTTCTACGATTCTGTGCTTCCAACTTTGTGGAAACAGTTTAGGGAAGGCCCTTTCCTGTGTTCGGCGAACAGCTTTTGGCCGCTCACTTTTGGCTGTTTTGGTAGTGTATGTATATTTAAGAAACACTTCAAAAAATGTTTTACTCTGTTTTTTTTTCTTTTTCCCTCAGGCCAGAAAATACTACCCCCTGAATTGGAACTATTCTACTCTTACCACCACAGTCAAACGCTTAGCAAAGAACGGGTGGAGGCTTTCACTGATGGAGTTTATGCCATTGTAGCATTCTCCTCATTTTAGATATATGGTATGTTTTTAACTGTAACATTGATTATATGTTGAATATTTCAATTGAGAGTGACTTACAGGACCAACATTGCATAATGCATTCGGAGCAAAC
Organism: Hiodon tergisus; assembly: GCA_025775045.1. NCBI lineage: Eukaryota > Metazoa > Chordata > Actinopteri > Hiodontiformes > Hiodontidae > Hiodon > Hiodon tergisus. The sequence continues at coordinate 23,537 of JAOVYW010002961.1, read as the reverse complement.
AACAAGTAAAGGTTAACAGTAATAGTCATCGGTTAATCTTATTTCATCATCAATTAGTCACTGCATTGAAATAGTATTCAAGCACAATGCCCTATTACATGCACCAAGGAAATATTTTATATTAATACTAGTATATCTACTAAACGTTTAAAACATTATTATTATACCTTAATGATTACCTGCTCGTGCCAGAAATATCCAAAACTGTGAGTTGAGTCTTTGGTTTGTGGATCTTGTTATTTGTTCCTGCAATCTTTGCCCTCTGTGTGGTTTTCTAGTGAGGACAGTGTGCCAGACCGCAGAGAGGTTCAGGAGAGGTTCAACAACAGTCTTATCGAAGCCCTGCGAGAATTTGGCCCTGAGTTTGTGGCCTCTTCCTGCACCTGACCAAAACCACTCATTTAATGGGCCTGCTCAACACATTCTCCCTTGAATTCATTGGGGGCCTGCCCTTAGCCTATCGACTGACCCACGTGTTTGCCCACAACACCTACAACGAACTGGAGGCCATCCAAATCAGCTGTGTTATTATCTTTTTCGCCAGTGTCCTCCAGCTAGCCATGTGGGTGGGTGGCACTGTTCTGTGAGGGGGAGACCCTGCACCCCTCTGTGCGCTATGGCAGGCGGGAGCATACCTTCATGTTTGCCAAGCTGATGCTTTACCCCAGCGTGGCACTGGGCACCTTCTTCCGCGCCTGTGTGTTGAGCCAGTTCAGCGCTCACATCTTCCACCTGATGGAGATTACGGTGCTCCTTGCCTTCCTGCCACTGCGCACTCTGGTGCAGTTGGGGCTCTGGTTGCTCGCCTGCCCAGCCAGGCGTACGACACACCATGACGGGGAAGAAGTGGCAGACCCTCGCCTGCCAGTCAGTGTGGTCGTAGCCTAGCTCTATCTGCTTTTTTACTAGTTTGCCTTCATCGGCAGCCAGAGTCAGCAACAACATGAGGAGGCTCCATGAGGGCTTATATTGAAATTCAAAAAGACTATAATACTAATTTGCATATTTCTCTTTGGAATTGGGAAAAAAAAACCTAAAGTCAATATTAAGTTTTGAGTTTCAACATTTTGTGAAAGTTTAATCTGTAGTCATGATGCAAATATGGTAAAATTCAGATTAATACTACATTTTTTTCTGATTTAGCTTTTGCTTTTATTTAAATCATGGTTATATTCAGTTCAAAATGGTAATAAAACTGAAACTCTCAAATTCATGGATTGAATGATATAATTTATGCTCATAATCTCATGGAATACAATAAAAAAAATACATACAATAAGATCATGAAATGCTCAAACAACTGAATTCACAACTCACTGCTATAAAAGTAAGTCTACCGTAAATATAAAGGCACAACTTTGTGCCTCTTAATAAATGTAACAAACTATTTACTTTTTTTTCTCTCTAATCAATCGCATTCTAAGTTGTTTGGTAGTAAGAAAATTATATAGACATCACAAATTGTTATAATGTTGAACAGGTGTTCTGGAGTTGATCACTGCAGCAGTTCGAGACAGCAGTTCGTTTTAAATCTCAAAGAACCAAAATTGTTAGCTTTCCAGAGATAAAATACTAATAAGGTAAGATCGGTAAGATTCATTAGAGCTTTTTACCTATTAGTTGATGAGACAATCCTGTTTTACTAAAATACTGGGGTCCAGACCACTACTCTGAAAAGCACACTCTTGTGCAAGTCCTTCTAAAAAGGTTTTGCTAATGGAACTGAAAAAACCCCCACTGAACTAGCATTTCAAATAAATACTTACAAGAGGCTGCAGCTTATGTGCAAGTTTTGAAATTTGAAGTGTATCAATTTCTTAATGGATAGTATTAGGGCGGTGTAAATGTGTAATGTGTGGTGTAACTATTCCTGATGACAACTGGAGTCCTTTCTGTTACTGGTTAATGGTTGTGGCATAATGTTACACAGAGTGTGGGTAATGGGTGATGAAGGAATGGCATTACCCGATACAGATAACTTTTATGTATCCCAATGCTATACCTGTTCTGTTATTTATGCTATATTTAATTTATATTGGGCCAAATATTAATACACCAAAACAGACAATGCTCCAGAGCTAGATCAATGATACAGATGGGGCACTACAACAGACTGGTTTTAGCAGCTTGGAAGGTTTATTGTCCTTTTTAAACTAAGACAATATCAATTTGTACAAGCAAATTCTGCAGTGCTTTCTCACAGAATGTGGAACATACATGCAGTTGAAATTTGACCCTAAAATTTAACTTTGGTTGTCCAGCATGAAAATTGGTATTGAGGTTTATGATGGCAAAAATTCACTTTAGTAACATGGGTTTGACAGTTTGGCCTCTTTGGACCAATGTTTTCAGCAGCCGCTTGGATCCTCCAATTTACTCTTGTTGTTTAATTAGGGGACCAAGGACTACAGTATGCAGGCACCCAATTGTAATTGACAAGAGTGACAGTTTTTTCCTGTCATTTTTGACAAAGAAAGTAGTTTTGCGATTGGCTTTATGGTAACGCTATTGGAAACACATGGTAGCCGTAAGCCAGTCAATATATGGTATTTGCACATCATATTCTAATTAGGTCAAAATTGATAACCGCTTGATAACTTATATTGGGACCAAACTTGGTATCCATGCATACTGCGCTGCTCATTTCCACGTCTCCCATTCGTTACATGATGTCTAATCCTTAGCATTTTGCTGCTTGCCCTCCTTCGTTGCTGCTTGTAGTTATATTTGAAGGATAATATACAAGACACCTGTTTGACTCACCTAGACTGAATAAGTGTGTGACAAAAAATAAAACCTTTTGTGTCACCTATAAATATAAGGCCAAAATAAAATCTTGCCAATATTGTTAACGTATCTTAGCTCAGTGATTCGCAGTGAAGCACAGCGCCGTGCGTCTCGGGTGTGCTCTGCCAAATCATGTGGTAGTGGTCAGTCTACACGGTGGCAAGCGCTTTTACCAACCGAGCCATTTGGGGGCTAGTCGTCGGTTCGACATTTACATTTTTTCTCAAATGTTTGACTTTATTGTATGGAGATTTATGCATTTTATTTTCCACGCAGCAACCTGCGAATCCAGCACCAGTTAAAAATGGGGTGGGATCAAACTCCCACAAACTCAGCTCAAAGCTGTATTTCCGTGACAGAGATGTTGTGCCAATTCTTATGTTGAAATACTTGCAGAAATGCAGATATCTGGTTTGTAAATAGCTAAGTGAGTCATGTCGTCTTGTGTGACCCCTGTAATGCAATCACCACTCATCAGCTGGCAAACCAACAGAATTTAAACTGCGATAAGACTCCATTCTTAAATAAACAATTCAAAATAATTTATTAAAGTCTCATAGTCTGAATTAAACCTTAGTCTCAACACCCCTTTGTGGCCGTCAACGTGTGTGTAAGGCATCAGTTTTATAGCTTTGTTTACAGTTACAGTGAAAGTAACTCGTATGTACAATAGGTAGGACAATGGAGGACTTTTTAATCCGACAAATTTGATTCAGCAGATTGAGTTATTCTAACATGATTGTTAATCAATGTGTTATTTGTACTGATAATGCAATGAAGCCACTAGTCCTAAAAGTGGCATGCATTGCATTAAAAGGTTGGTGTAAAAGTGTTACAAAGAAAAGAAAAAAAGAAAACATTTATTTACCTCTGTACACAGCTATATTCATAATAATGATTATTATCAAAATCTTTATACAAATAAACTTTACTTGTTTAGTACTTGTTCTTATACAACTTCATCTTACCACTTTCAAAGACTTAATACCTACATAAGGAAATAATCCTGAATAGAAATTGAACAAATAAAATCAAACCCAAAACCGAGTTGAATATAAACATTCAAATAAAAATACATAAACATCTTCCACATTCAATTACAATAATTAACTGTTTTTTTAACTGTTCAGACTTTCTGATTAATAAATTGTATTTAACCATAAAACATATAACTTTGACCATATTGTAAGCCTGGCCAACTTCCAAGTCTTGGTTCTGACACTTAAGTCCCACTTCTCTTTGGGTAGGGGGCTGCGACGACTGAGTGGGTAAAATAATTTATCATCGAATGACAGTGAAACAGTTCCTCAAAGGAATTGATGTATGTAGAAACCTATAATTGTAGGGGTGCCAATTAAGATAATCTAAGTCTATTTAAAACAGATTCACATTCTATAACTGGTCCCAAAACGTATAAACCCTCTAAATCTGGGAATGACTTTTTTTTGTATCTGGGTAAAACATTGGAAAATATGACAGAACGGGTGACATCCAGAACCTCCAAAGAGTCTGTTGTAGCAAGAATTATTAATCCATTCAACAACAGTGCAGCTGACATAATTTGCAGTAGATTCTCATCTGTGTAAAGTCATAAGTAGACTGATGAATCATGTATATCAAGAAACGCTCCTAAAACCAGGAAAAAGTTATCCTTTACTTTTTGAAATATGCAACTCAAAATAAGTTTGTTCATCATTCATGCTAAAACTATTAATAAAAGATTCCATTATTTTTCTCATAACATCTTTTAATCTTAAAAAATGTCAGCCGATTTTCAAGTCCCAGAGGATCATTAATATCATGACTATTTAGTTAAATAAATAATATAAACACAGTAATACTAATATATATATATATATACACACACACACACACACAAATTCATACCTGTTCTATATACATGTATAAATATACGTATACACACAGTGTTCAGTGTGTGCTAGTGTGTGCTGTTACTATGGTTTGCATTTACAGTATCTATTGCCATGCCTACTGCAGTCACCCTTAACTTAGAGCCTAACTAGTACTCGCTACTCTAAAAGTACACCGCAAACCTGGTAATGTACAAGGTAAAGGGAAAATTACTGGTTTCGGCCAGAAATTTCAGTACTTCAGATGCCTGCTTATGTTTTGATCCTTTTTGCTCCTAGTTTAAAATTAAGACCATCAAAACCTACAGGATACACTACTTATTCTATACTCTACTCCCCATAAATCCGAACACCCCAAATCCCCTGTATCTATTCATCATCAAAGGTTAAAATCCGAAACCTGCCAAGTCAACACCATGCAATACAATCTTTTCCACACTTAAACTTGAATCCGTGAAATATTTTGCTCCACATGGGATAATGCAGCAAATCTGTCCCATACATTTCCCTGATCATGTGTCAAGCCACTATGTTGTTACCATGCAATGTCAGCGGATTATTAAATTTTATGTGGACAACCACCAACCAGATCCCCCTGTGGCTCTTGGTCTTTGTTGATGCCACCATGCCATGCCAAGTCATGTGGTAGCACAGAGTCTGCGTATGTTGTCAGGGCAACTCGACATCAGCAGTCCCGGTATGTTCACAGTAAGGATAAGTGCTGAGATCCAGGCTGGGGATGGGTGTAGGTCCTGCCCAGCGACGGGCTGGAGCAGAAAGTCAGTCACTACCGTTTTACTCCTCCCCGTTGAAAGCGGGGGGCAACATGCCCCTCTCCCTCAGGTGAGAACGGAGAGAGTTGAAGATGCTGAGCTGCTGCTCCGGCTGCAGGACCAGCAGCTGCTGTAAAACTTTGCTGGGATTGGGGCCCCTACATGAGAAGTGACACAATCACACATCCACGACAATCCTGTCACAAAGCAGAATCCTGGCTACGCCATTCTATTACATAGTATTGTAACCATCCATGCATTTAAAAAATGCATAACAACTTATGTTAGGAATGCACTGGATACAAATTTTTAGGGTTTGGTTGAATAAAATACAGAATTTATAAAAATATAATATAATAGGAATAAATTAATAATGCTTCAATAATAACTCCTAAATCATGTTCCTTAATTGAATCTTAGCCACACAGTTGTTTCATGGATAATTCATATATACATACATACATATAAATATACATATGTACAGTGTAGACATTGTTAATGTTGTAAATAACTATTGTAGCTGAAAAACGGCTGGTTTTTAATGGAATATCTACATAGGTGTACAGAGGCCCTTTATCAGCAACCATCAGTCCTGTGTTCCAATGGCACGGTGTGTTTGCTAATCCAACTTTATCATTTTAAAAGGCTAATTGATCATTAGAAAACCCTTTTGCAATTGTGTTAGCACAGAAAACTGCAGCGCTGATTAAAGAAGGAATAAAACTGGCCTTTAGACTAGTTGAGTATCTAGAGCTTCTGCAATTGTGGGTTCGATTACAGGCTCAAGAACTTTCTTTGGAAACTCATCAGTCTATTTTTGTTCTGAGAAATGAAAGCTATTCCATGTGAGAAATTGCCAATAAACTGAAGACCTCATACAACGCTGTGTACTACTCCCTTCACAGAACAGCGCAAACTGGCTCTAACCAGAATAGAAAGAGAAGTGGGAGGCCCCGGTGCACAACTGAGCAGAGCAGGAGGACAAATACATTAAGAGTGCCTAGTTTGAGAAACAGACGCCACACAGGTCCTCAACTGGCAGCTTCATTAAATAGTACCCGCAAAACCCCAGTCTCAACGTCAACAGTGAAGAGGCAACTCCAGGATGCTGGCCTTCTAGGCAAAGTTGCAAAGAAAAATCCATATCTCAGACTGGCCAATAAAAAGAAAAGATTAAGATGGGCAAAAGAACACAGGCACGGGACAGAGGAAGATTGGAAAAAAGTGTTACGGACAGACGAATCAAAGTTTGAGGTGTTCAGATCACAAAGAAGAACATTCGCGAGACGCAGATGAAATGAAAAGATGCTGGAGGAGTGTCTGACGCCATCTGTCAAGCATGGTGGAGGCAATGTGATGGTCTGGGGGTGTTTTGGTGGTGGTAAAGTGGGAGATTTGTACAGGGTAAAAGGGATGTTGAAGTAGGAAGGCAATCACTCCATTTTGCAACACCAAATTCCAGTACTACAACAGTACAATGACCCAAAGCACAGCTCCAAACTATGCAAGAACTATTTAGGAAAGAAGCAGTCAGCTGGTTATCTGTCTATAATGGAGTAGCCAGCACAGTCACTGGATCTCAACCCTTCAGGAAGCATGGGTGAAATCTCTTCAGATTACCTCAACAAATTGAAGGTCTGCAAGCCTGTAATTGCTGCAAATGGAGGATTCTTTGATGAAAGCAAAGTTTGAAGGACACAATTATTATTTGAATTAAAAATTATTATTTCTAAACTTGTCAATGACTATATTTCCTATTCAAACTCATTTCATGCATGTTTTCATGGAAAACCAGGACATTTCTAAGTGACCTCAAACTTTTGAACGATAGTGTGTGTCTGTATGTGTGTGTGTGTGTGTGTGGGTGTATGGATGTATCTCCGCGCAGCCAACATGAACACCAGCTGCCATCATGGACTTTTAAATGCAAAGAGACACTTGTGCAATTACCTGATAAAGCTTGCAATATAAACATGGACAAATGTGGCCATCAAGTACTGACAGTCAAAGCGATCCATGATGCCTCCATGTCCAGGTATAGTGTCTGCAAAATCCTACAGGATCAAAGTGAGGAGACAAAAAAACCCATCAGGTTATGGTTCCTTAGAGAAACTATTGTGGTTAGGCTTTTTCCTTAGGAAGACTGTCAACCAGTTTCCTCACTATGGTAAGTGTGTGTTTCTCACCTTGATTTTGAAAGCTCTTTTGAATCCACTGGCAAAGAAACCACCAAATGGTCCTATCAGAGATGCAAATGTGGAGAGAGCAATGCTGTGGATCTGAAATGGGTATAGGTTCACTGTTTTCTGCAAAGAAAGACAAGATAAAATTAAATAAATAAAATGCACTTACTCCTAGAGCACTGAGCCCAGCAGTTCAAAATGCTCTTATAGGTCTGGGACAATTATGAACAATTAGTGATCCCAAAGTTTTGATCAGGAAAGGATGGAAGCTTTTCAACACAGCAAATAAAGTTGAGACAATGCACATTAAGGATTATGCCATGCAGTAAAATGCAACACAGCACTTTTGTACTTATGTTTTACTTATGTAGTTGTAAACAGAACAAACAAAACGTTTTAAATTCCTGTGCAAGTACAGTATAATCTGTACTACCCAAGTTATCATTCATAAATACCAAGACTACATATACACTTTATAGCTGGTAGGTAAAAAAAAATTTTATAGCCTCGTGATGTTTTTTTTAGAGCCTATACAATTGCTCATTTATATTTACATATTTTTTATACACATTCCTCGGCAACCACATTAGCACAAACTGATCTTGATCAGGCATTTCTTACCGATCGAAGGACATTCTGTAACACTGCTGAGAGTTGGTACTCCTGCATCACAAAAAGGTCAGAGGGCTGGCACTCTACTGCAAACCTGTTTGTCTCACTGTTGTACTCCACAGGACAGACAAAGTACTGGTAACGAGCAAGGAGGTACGCAAACTGGGGACAAGCGGAGGAGAGAAAAGTGTTCAGTGAAAAATCTAACGCGAAACTGAAATATCCGTGCACAAGTTAAGGGACGTTTGTGGTCAGTCAATTTGTTGTTCATTGATTGTTCATTCAGCTTTGATTACTTTTTTTCTTTCAGAAAACTACTCACAATGAATCCAAACACAACTGTGGAAAAGAAACCGCCAATGAATCCTTCCCAAGTCTTCTTTGGAGATAGCTGCCAAGAGACATTTTTTTTATATATACAACTCCTCCAGGTTTGGAATCCGTTGTAGCTCTTATAAAAAAACTTTATACAAACTTTATTCTTTTGCAAACAGAGCTAAAACAATGATCTACCAGGAGGTATTTATTTCCCACATAACTGTTAATTAAAACTTTACATAAAATGTTGTTCTTGAACAAATGAAGAAAAAATGATAGACGTGATAGAAAAATGATAGAAGTGTAATAATAGACCTTCACCTTAATCAATGGAGTTCTTCCGAAGAAGAAACCAAACAGGTAGGCCATAATGTCATTGCAGATCACAATGGATATTGGAACAATAAACCTATACAGAAACAAGAACTTTTGTATTACAAAACTATTAATATATTTAACCACCAGGCATTGCATCTTTACCACGTTTGGAATTATGGATTGACACATAATATAACCACGAAGTAAGCCTATTCTGGACTTTTGACATTGTTGAGAATGATACGAGAGTCATTAAAATGACTTGCATAACAAATATGATAGGAGACTAACACTGGCATGTATTGTAGAAAAATACTTTACATTATTGAGTGTTTTTTTTTTTTTTCTTATCGCTTAAACAGGCAGATCAGGATGGTTGCAATCCTGCTTACCAGATCATTCCTTCAAACAGGTTCTGAATGACAAGGTGGGATTGAGTTACCACAATCAACAGTGTCACATGGGTCCAAGCAAACTGAAATGGCAAACACAACACACACTGCCTCAAAAACAGAGTGCCTGACATTTCAAAAAATTTCAAGAATGCTAACAAAAAAAGACATGCAAGACTGATGTAAAAAAAAATACACACCAGGACACCAAGTGAAAAGACTGATGAAATATAAATATATATAAATGATCTGCCAAGTGGAAATTTATGTCATTGTCGTGTGTAAACCATTTATCAAAGTAACTATTTCAAAGATACACTATATTCACTGTATATCTGCATATGGCTAAAAGAACATAAAATCTAAAAAGTTAAAATCTTAAAGTTGAACAGCACTACTAAACACACAGGTAACAGCTTTCCTTTAACAGTATTTCAATTTAGTCACTTTAGACTGTTGCAAACCTGTGTATGCTACCCAGTGGAAATATGCATTTTATAGATTTCTGGTATTTCCAGGATCAGACAAATTCTAGGATTGTAATGTGGAATTATTATTCTGCCAGTCAAACCCTAGCATATTGCTGTTAGCATGATTTGAGAAGCAGCTTATTTGGTTCAGTTAGCACAAATGGTTACATCGTCGATACACACCATATAAAACTGCAGGCGGTAATGTTTCTTCACTAAACTCAGAACAAACATGCAGAAACCTGTGAAAGTAAACAACATGCTGTCAGTTTTTCTTCAAATGGGGATAAAACAGAAACGTTGTCATCTTGATTAATAACCATAGACCAAGAGGATATGAATAAGGTTCATAAATTGAACTATTTAAGGAAAACATCACAGGTTACTCAATAAACTTGTCTTATATTACATGGAAAATCAACTAAATGTGCCTTGTTTAAGACAGAAACCACAAGCAAATAACAAAGGCGTTAGGGTTTCGGGTGAGCAGGCTGGAGGCCATGCTCCAGGTCTCTTTGTAGACTGACAACAGGGCAAACACCTGGGGTGAATTTTTAATAGCCAAAGACTTGTGGGTAATGTTGGCACAGCTTCTCATTCACAAGACGTCACACACAGTGACTTTCAACAGTGTGTCCGAAGGAGAACTCATGCAGAGCATGTACCTTATTACACGGTAGTAGTAACTGCAAAACATAACAAATAAGTTTATGACTTATGACGTAATGACCTATTAACTCATTAATTTAGCCAGTAAAAAACCGAAGCCAGAATATATTCAATAGTCTTATAAAATCCTGCTGATTCAGTGCCTTAATGAATCAGGTCTCTACACCAGACTAATAAGCCTTCTTGACCCTAATTTGTGACCACCTACCTGCCAGGTAAACTGCAAAGGAGATGAAGCGGTGATAGCGCACCAGAAACTGTAGTGGCTCCTCCCTCTGAACCAGAGCACCAAAATAGTCTGCCACAGTCTCCCCATAGAAGAAGTAATTCACACAAATGAGAAAATACCTGCAATGCACAGAGACAGGTTTTGGCACCAGGACACTTCTGTTGCAAGCACTGAAACTATTTCACACACTGAAAACAAAACAATGTTGAAGTTTCCTTCTACAAGTACCAATTTAAATGTCAGCAGAACCTCAGTTCTGTTTTGGAACAGTCCATCTGCAAGCAGATCAGAGTGTGCAGCAAAAAACAAACAAACAAAAAAAAACACCCAGCAGAGCCTTTCAGTTCCATTTCATAGTTTGCAATATGCCAGCTCCATCAGGAGGATAACTTTGGCCACAAGTTTGAGTCATCAGGTATTAATAAAGGCAGTGCATGGAAGAGTCAATGGAGCCAGTAAGACCCTGCTGGGCACTTGCTTATAGTGCTTTGTTCCTTACCAGCTGAGTGTCCTGAACCATGGCAGCTCGTAGGAGCGGTAGACTCTGTACCCAATTGTTATAATTTCCTGGAAACACTTGATTTGAACCGTCATGACCTAAATTAAAACCAAAGGAAAACTTTTCAGCATGCTGCACAAAGTGATTATAAGCAACTAGAGCAGCCTCCTGAGTGGCTCAACCGCTAAAGCCACTCTCCAGTGCTGATATTCACAGGTTTTACTTCAGACCATATCATTTGTAAATACATTTGGTTGACGCCAGAGTGGGTGAAATCAGCGAGGCTTCTCTTGTCTCATCATTGACCCTCCTCTAACACAGCTGAACTTCTCGTTCAAGCTAGTGTTTAAAATGAAGGGTTGCTCAGAGGCAGTTAGTTAAGAAGAGGCCAGTCATACTAAATGTTCTCTCCAGGGTGGGCTATCACTATCTTGCAGGCCTTCAGCCAGTAAGTGACAGACAATGGCTCAGGTGCATCACAAACATTACTATATATAACAACATATTATATTATATTACATTATATGCATATTTGCCCTGATTGACCTGTCGAACAGTATTGCCAATTAAACGATAGGTATTTGTCTCATGGTATTACAGAACAATTAAAACGGTTAAAGGAAAGATTATTATTTAAGCAATTTAAAGGTATTTAAACAATTTGGGCTTCAAAAAAATGATTCAACCTTCAAAGCAAAAATTGTAAATATCATGTCCAACATATATTCTACACTGATGCTTTTAAAACCCTGCAAAATCAAAAAAATCAAAAGCATGAAAGCGGCACAACTACCCCCCCCCCCCCAAAGGGTCCAGAAAAGCTCAAGAGAGATGATCTGATCTAGTGTTTTTACAACACCACTCACCCAAACCAAATCATAAAATCTTTTGTTTAAAATGAAAAATAAGATGCAAAAGATGGAATAGTTTTACGGTGTATTTGTCAATTACTGTGCCAAACTTTCACAACATTAATTCAACCTAGTTCTGGCTCAATCATAACATTCTCATTTTCTGCAGTACAATATGAAATAGTTGGAAGAAGAAAAAAAAGACCAATCTTTTGCGGAAGCAGGGGGTGTGCTGTGACACCTGTGATTTTTTACAAATATCTGCAGGTATCTGCAAGAATGAGGAATGGTGTATATTCAGCTGTTATTTTTAGATTCTAGGGACCCTTTCTTTTTGTGTTAAACAGAACTGGTGGTCATTGTATTACCAGTGGAGTTGTTAGTCCTGAAGTATTTTATTGCTACAAACAGCCTGAATCAAATCAGCTCAGGCCATAGTACGCTTTGAAAATATCCCCCTCAAAGGATACATGAAACCAGAGAGGTAAGGTATATATAAGAAAGAAGGGCCACCAACAGAAGAGGTTGTTTCAATTTTGCATGATGATGGATGTGACTAACAGCATGAAACGTACCACTAGAATTAGCACAACAGGTCCCAAGTAGATGATTAGAAAGAAGCCTGAAATCATTGTTAATGATAAAATCCCTCGTATCCACCAGTTCCTCCATCTGTGAAATAAAATTTAAAAAAAAGTAAGAGGAGATCCATATGGTGAATAGATTCTCATTTTAGGTTAAAAATACTTGTAGAACTAATATAGGATAAAAACTGTTTTAAAAAACAATGCTGCAAAACTGACAAGTTTCTCTTCATTCCTGAAGAAATTATTAGCACAGCTAAAAAAAGTTTGTTCTGTGTTTGTCACAAATAAAAATTTAATGTTGCTGTTATGTGGTATGAGCGATACTGTCATACACAAGACTAAGTGACCTGTCCAATCTCTAGGTATTTTTTTAATTATTCTGGACCAGAGAAGTCTCTGAAGCCAATCCTGCCAATCCAGCAGCTCAGCTAAGGAAGATTAAAGGTGTCTCAGTAAATATCCTTTAATCCCTTAGACAATTCCCAAATTTGTTAATCTCATCCTTTCACCTGCATATCAAACATTAGCTTTACTCTTTATTGATAAAAAAAATACAGAAGCTTTATCCAGTTGTCCAACATTGCTCATCCTGACCTTAATCACTACAGAAAGATTTTACAATAGACGTTATAATTGCATGAGAGTGCTTGTTAAAAAAAAAGACCCTTCATTGGGCAATCTTAAAACCAAATGAGCTTCATTTTAATGTCCACCCTATGCTCTATAGGGTGGACATTAAAATGATTAAAGCACTAACATGTCAAAGAAAATTTCAAAATTTAGAAATTCCATGTAATGCATGTGGAAGCACAATTAAAATGTAAAATAACTAAATTAAACTAACACAGTTAAAAAGAAGTGTGACTGTTCCTGCTTAGTTAACATTTAGTAGATTCTTACTACACCATAATGTGATAATGTGATAATGACCAAGAAAACTCAAGGGCAAAAATACAAAATCACTTTGCCTGGATAAACAGCGAGCAGTGACCTTTAGTGCTCTTTCTCCAACCACACAGCCCACCTAGAAGAGAGTCCTTCTAGGGCTTTGTTGAGACATTTAGGAGTGTTGTCATTGGAGGGGGGGACATCGGGAGTTTCGGCTTTGGAGTCTCCCTCTCCATTTCCCTCTGTGTCTCCGGGCAGGCCCAGTCTGTCCTCCTCCTCTGCCTCCTGCACGACACAATAGCCAATAATCAAAGCACAGCCCTGATGCCTAATAGAGAAGAGTAACCTGGGGCGATTACTGAAAAATGGTAACCCCACAAGAAAGGAAGACAAGATAAGAACAAAAGATAGAAAATGGAACAACAAACAAGGCAAGCTGATGAGTGGTTTCTATAGGCTCTCTATTATGTACACCTTTGTTTTGAACCCTACTGTTTCTGTCAGCAGCAAAGCTGCTCATGTTTAAATGACCAGTCTCATGTTTAAGTTTAGGATTAAAATGAATAATTATTCACTTACATTACGATAACATTTAGTGAAGGCGCAAGTTCTTTGAATAGTGGTAAGATAACCGCAATCGATATTTATTAATTAAATCAGCACAGACAACCTGGTAAAAATAAATTGGCACGTGGGGGAATTGGCCGAGAAAGGAATTTCAGGAAGACTGTGATGAAGAGCAAAATAAAATGGTGCATTTGAATTGGTATAAGTGGTGGGATCAGTTTGTACTGTTAAAGGATTAGTGAGGGCAGTTTGCATGGAAAAGGTCAATGTTAAACCGTGCGGAGTTAATCAGCGCACAGCTTTCTAATAAATTACAGCAGATTAACTTAAGACACTTTAGTCAGAAAAAAATAAAAGAATACTTTCACTGCGGGAGCGTAAAGAATGTTTTGAAGTTAACACAAGTGGATTTCCAGATCAACTTAAACAGCTTAACTTTTGTATGTATCACAGAAATATCGGAGCACACAGACCTAAGATGACGTATATACAGTATGCGTATGTCTTTAAGTTAACGACGGCATACCTTCAGACCAGTAGTTTGCCATTTACCTATTTGTGTGTTGATAAACATGGTTATTTTCGACAGAAACAACACTCCTACACCATATAGCCTACACTTTGATTTGATTGTGTCAGGGCTACTACTGGCTGGAGCAGAACTTGATACACATATGATTGACTGGCATCCCTTAAGAAAATCATTTAGCTACATCTTTTGAAATTTTCAGTGTTGTTATCTTTTGCACTGTTATTATCTGTGATTGAAGACTTATGAAGTGACAGCAAGGGTTTGGGTGCTCTGCAGAGCTCATAAAACCTCCT
>JAOVYW010002958.1:0-14538 GCA_025775045.1 Hiodon tergisus | reverse complement strand
TAGATAGATAGAGTTGAACTGACCACATATCTGTTTTTATTTTTATCATTAAAATAATGCCAAAAAATTTAAATAATCATGGTCCAGTCTTCACAAAAGAGGAAGGGGTTCATATTAACAATAGATATATTCAAAAATGAAGACACTTGTCAGTGACAGCTTCACTAGTCACACCAAACAATATTTTTGTAGTTAAATCACAAAGTGACAAGAGAATTGGTGACAACAGTCAGGCTCATGGAATCAAAACATGAAGTGATAAAGATGTACAGTGTTTCTGCGAATATATATACATGTTCTCGGTCCCCTTAAATGGCAAATAAATGGGCAGTCAGTCTGGTGCCATTGATAAACCACATGAAAGGTTTATTTGTCTGCAGAAACGATGCTATTTATACAAAAGAAAGGTTAATTTTGGTTATACAATGCATTGATCACTCTGGTGACGAGCAGGGCAAGGAAGCCCTCGTACCTGCTGGTTAAAGAAGTGGAAAGTGGGTGAACGTATTCTACCAGCCAGAAATCTCGATGATCAGACAAAACCCATATCACGTCACTATTCGTTATTAGTGAGATCTCCATGCCTTAGCATCCACTTAACAGCCTCTTAAACGTACTCCATCAACACAGAAGAAACACACACAGACAACTGTCAACAGCATCAACAGCCAATTGAGCTCAAAAGTCCTACAGCTCCAAATAGGACGCAGACTGACGTCTTGAGTCTAATGATGATGTACAAACACATACACCTAAAGCCAATTTTCTGATCCGCATAACGATTTATTGAAGTTTACAGAAAACATTATATCTTTATTTACCACCGTTTGTAAATTTGCTCGAGAAACAACTTCTAACAAGTCACAGAACTATTAAGATTAGGTCACGTGTCCAGTAAGACGTTCACAAGGGTGGAAGACTGGCCCTCGGGTGGCCGCCGCCCGGCTCACTGTGGAAGCGTTTTCAGTATGATGTTCACCTCTTCCGCTACGGCTGTTAGGGCAAACTCAAACTGCTCCTGGGAACAGAGGAGACGAGAGACGTTCACAGGCCATGCACGAACACATGGGGGGTGGGGGGTGGCTTATCGCGGCATTTCCCCCTTTCCCTTCATAAAAAAATAAAACATAAATAAAATACAAGTGTATCTATATATATATATATATATATATATATACACAAGTATACACATTACATGCACCTTAAAATGCTTTAGGGTAAGAACCCCAACAGTATGGAATGGGGAACAAATTTATGTAAAAACACTCAATGTAGTCATAAATATATAAGCATATAATCAGGAGTTTTAATTTTATTTTTTGTGTGTGGAACATCAGCGTGGGGGGGGGAAAGGTGCACTGTGTTGACTTTTGCACTGGTGCCAGACCCAAACAACCCTTCCCTTACTAACTGCAGCTGACTGATCAGTCCAAAAGGCCCCCCCTCCCTATTGGCTGCTGTTTAAAAAAAATTAAAACTACCGTAGGCCTTAAAATAGATGCACGGGGGTCGATGTTACGGGGGTGCGGTACATACGTTTGAGAATTAGTGGGATGAAAGCAGGCTGACTCCTAATGCGAAATACAGAACACACACGGGACCCCACTTTTGATATGTTCATGCATACAGAAATAGAAAGTGAAGCCGATGCCTGTCTCTAGGTATTGTTTGAAAAAGACTACAAATGTATAACTGGAACCCAGAATGTTTTGTTTCATGAGATAAGTAAAAAAGAAAAACACATGAATTCAATGTGAGAACTAAAGTCGACTAGATCAGAGAGTTGTCACCAGGGCTAAGCTTTACGTTATGATCTTATTTGCTTGCTAGACCCCCAAAACACAGAGCTTGATTTTAGCGTTTCAGACATTAAACTGGTGACATTTTTAACAGAGCAGAAAATAAATCACCAAAATGATTGTATTAAGGTAACACCACTCCTCTGACCCACTGTTTTTAGAGGGTGAGAGGAAGGACTTCACCTACACAAAATATAAGACCTATTAGAAGGTTGCAGTCAGTTAATGGGGACATCATAGACAAAATTAAATCCTCAATGTAATAGAGATAATTCAGGCCTTTAACATAAGATTTACAAACAATGTCTTACTATTATAAATAATCAAACTTAATTTAAGCCTCGCTTCACTGCACTCCAACGCCACAAGGGGGAGTGAAACCTCGAGAACAGTAATCGCGAGAATATGCATTTTGTACATCAACAATATTGGGTCCTGGCAAATTTAATTGGTTATTAAGAAAATAATAAAACAGTTCTGAGATGATAAAAAACTATTTTGAATCTAGTTCTCAAAAAAGACCCGTATCAAACGAATTAGTTACTTTTATATTAGGTAGACCGAGTCAATAATAAATATGAATCTAGTTTTTGTTTATTAAAAAAATAGATCTATCGAGGTGTATCTTGATCAAGAATAACCAGTATTATTTACGTTCAACGTAAAACATACCAATTTACCTCAGCAACAAATGAATCATAACTCTACAGGGTTTTGGATTTAAAGAGAGAGAATTTAAAGTTAGATTAAAACGACTCTACCAGGCAACCACCTTGACTTATATTTTCGAAAACTGCTGTACCGTTCGTGCAGGCATGAGTTGACGCCGTCTAATTTCGCCGTAAGGCTTTGAGGTAATTGACATTGCCAAACCGAGTTTTCAGTGCTGCAAATGACTCCGAAACCTTACTGCTCGTCATTTGTATTCCGCGTCTGTGGTGCTTGGTTTGTTTAAAGCCATCAAAACACGTTCTCGGGAGAGCGCGCCCTGCCACCATGTAATCAGATAGTTGAGATTTGCCACGCGTCTGGCTAAATGAATTAGATACTTTTACAGAGTGGCTAGGCAGTTGGAACGAGTCCCTCCATACGTCTCTGTGGACATCGGGGTTTTCATAAGAGTGTTGACTTGTCTTTCACATTTACGTCTCTGGAATGTGTGACGAAAACTGACGCACGCACCTACTACTAAAACACGTGTCCTCGTGAAAATCATCCGGTTGCGTTAAATACCACGAACACTGGCTAGCAAATGGCTATCCTTTTGAAGCAACACTTGACAGCGGAACTAATGTATTGATTCGTATTCTAAAGCTCGTAAATTGCATAATTAGAGACTACCTAATGTGTTATTAAAACGTGCAGCAAATGACTGCTTTCCATTGTTCCAAGCGGCTCTGCGACAGTGTCTTGCAAAGTAGCCTACGACATCGGTTAGAGCAACTGAGACATACAGCCCCATAACACGAGTGAAGAGTCCGTGAGATTTGGAGACTCATATTCCCGAAAAAACACCCTGAAAACCGTTTCGCGAGTGGTAAGTGCGACCAGTAGCACATCAATTGGCACGCTTTCATAAATACATAGGTTTTAGATACAACTCGGTTTCTAATCTCTTTCTAATGTCTAATCTCGATAGAAACAAACCCCTCACAGGGTTAACTGAAATGAGAGCAGAATCTCAATCGCCAATGAATTACGAACATCGTGGGCCCTTCTCATTTGGAATAATGTAACCCCCCTACCCATGCGGTTCTTTCTCAGAAATATCCATTAGGACTCCCAGCAGAGTAGAGGACGGTACCTTTGTCTGGACCATGCCGGGCCTCTGGTCCCTCAAGTGCTCCAAGGTGGCAGCAATATCAATCTCTTTAGCACCTGCAACAAACCGCAAATTGGATTTAGTTCAAAGCACCCGATAATCCCGCCTGCACCTGTCAATCTCTTTTTGCTCGGATCCGATCGCGCATGTGCAGGTATTGAATTCATCCACCCAAGGAGCTAGGAGTAACCTTCACGTGGTTTCTGTAGTCCAGTTTAAAGCAAAGCAATAGGTTATTCAAATTTAGATTTATTTATCGTTTACTGGTCGCAAATTAAATCTCTAAGTTCTTTTAAAATATTACATTTTTCTTGTCAATTACTTTTTTCTCTCTGTATGGCGCTCAGTCGATCCTTTACTATGCAAAAATATTTTGTCTTTTTGATTGTCTACTGCTAGAATTCCTGGGATACCTGGCAACCCATACGAAAAAAACACGAATTATAAATGTATTTATTTTTGTTTGTATTCAGGACATTTCTCTTAATGTATTACTCCTTTTATGTGACCCATAAAATATATTTAGGCCTAATTAATACAATATGCAAAACATGACGTGAAAGTGTCAGTATGTTTTGATATTGTTTGTAAATATATTATAGGGGCCCTATTTTAACATTTATTTTATTTTTTTGGCCATGCTATCTGGTAGTATGTATTCTGTTCCATCTTGATCCTAAAAAGATGATCAAGTACATTAAACGACAGATCTGCAATAAAAAAAATTATTATAGAGGTTTCTATTATAGAGAAAATGGTGACAATGTTAAAAAGGTGTTTTAGGTCACAGCCTGAAAAGTTAGGGAGTAACTGTCAACTGGTGGTACTTGAATCTCTCAGAGAGAGTGGGAGGGGGATTCCAGATGCTTGCTCTGCCTCGCGAATCTCGGCCCACGCCACATGGCAGGGTTTGCTCCCAGCGTCCTGGGAGCAGGGAGCTGACGCTGGCTTGACTCCTCTGCTCCCGGTACATCTGTGGCAGCAGAAAACCGCTCGTTGCCTGGGGCTCGACAACGCGAATCCACCGGCTTGGAGGACTTGTGCTGGGGTAGCGAAAAAACGGGGGGAAAAAACCCCCATCTCTCTTGAAGTAGAGACAAACCCCAAATCCTTGAAGAACACAGAACATAATCCCAAGAAGACAAATTTGATGGTTTTTTCCCCAACCTCCTGCTCCGTAGTACGTTCACTTGAGTAAAAGGAGAAGGAGGAATGTCGATGTTTTGAAAGAGACTTTAAAAGTGATTGGAAAAGGAACAAAGGTGTTTGATCCTGTCTTTGTCCATTTCAAACATTTTTCTCACCATTAGAGTGTGTTCAAGCCCATTCTGACTAGGGCGAAGGACGTTACACAGTTACACAAACCCAACCCTGAATAGGGACTTTTCAAATTACCCGTAACACGATATATCATGCTTTAGGGTTTTCCAGTAAAAAAAAGAAATCTTTTTAACCTTCAGATTGAATTCAAAAACCAAGCTATTGTGAGGATTGTGGGTAAAATAAAAGCTGCACGCGGGCATAATGACTAATTTGAAATTCACTGGCAAAAAAAAAAAAAATTCTCTTCAAGGAAGCAGAAGAGAATGGCCAAGTCCTTAAAGACGTTCTGAAAGAAGGAAGCCATACAGTCACTGATGCAGCTGGGCCTGGTCTCAAAGTCCTCTCACACTTTCATGTGGAGAAGTGTGGGATTCTGAAGTTTCGGGGGAACCCTCTGCGAGAAAAAAGGGGCTTCGGTGGAAGGAAAAGGAAAAAAAATCCCTGCTCTCAAGTCATTTACGATTCATTCATGGGGAAAAGAGGAGAGAGGGTAGAGAAAAAGAGGAGAGTGATTTTGTGTCCAGGCTGCTGCAGGCCTTTGATCACGCTGGGTCAGACCGGAGCTGCAACCGGGGCCTCACACTTCTCAGGCCAAAACAAAGAGTGCCCGGGCCTAGCGGGCCGGGCCCAGATTCCTGTCCAAACAAAACGCCGGGCCGCCTCACAGTATGACAGCCTGGGAAAGGCCCCTCGCAGCAGGGTTAAGATGCCGGCCGTGCCCTTTGATCCCTCGTCAAGCCAGGAGCCGGGGTGCCCCGGGGTCGGGGGGGATCTCAAATCATACACACTACTGACGAAAGGGGGAACAGGACAGAGACAAATGGAGGGGTGACCCTTCCCCACGGGTGGCCCTGCTTTGTTTCCCGGGCCGGTTTCACGGGAGTTACTTCGTATGAACACCGGGCGTCCAGTTGGAATTGGGTCTGCTGCTGAATACTACAATAGCGTAGAGTAAACGAAATTTATTGGAAGTGTGGGGATTTTAGACAGACACACACACACACATACGTCTGTACATACGAATAAACATGTCGTATTCAGACATGCACAGATGAGTTCAGATTCAAAATGTAAGATTCCGAGAGAAATACATTCCTGTGTTTTAAGCCACGTGTTTTTCACTGAGCCCTGCCAAAAGCCACTCATGAATCTACAATATAACATTACATCCAACCAATCAACAGAAGCGAAAAGAAAAATTATGAACATCCAACAAAGACCTCCGAGGCTGGGTGATGACTGGCTCTTAATTCTCATCATAATTGACTCCAGTCACTGATGTAGCTGCGTGTTTTTGCCACCCCCCACCCCCACCCCCTCCATCTCATCTATTGAGAATTCAGCAAAAGGTTCAGCCGCTCTCTGGTGCATCACAAGGCTTTAATGTTGCCATAGCAACACCTTCACACACAGGCATAAAGAGTGAAGAGAATGGGGGGAAAATAAAGCCTTTTGACTCCCACCTTTGGCCATATTATTAAGGACCATGTCAATAAGAATGTACGTCCCCGTTCTCCCGGCGCCGTCACTGTAAGAAATGAGAAGAAAACAGCATTAGTGAGGCTTAAAAAACAAATGCATAACAGACCCCACAAATACAATACAAATGGGGTTTTTTCCCCAACTAACAAATCGCCGGAGATCAATGACCAGTTGTGAAAGAAGTCCCCTTCCAGGAGGTGTTTTATTGAGCAATGGCATCTGCATTTATAAACAGCTGGAATGAGTCAAGTTATTTATACTATAGACTATAGACCCTGTACAAACTTAAATTTCATCATTTTCAGATATGAATGGCATTTTTATATGGACAGACTGTACTACGTGGTTTTTACAATGACTGTTTATGCATCTGAAAAAATTAAATATATGAAGTAAGGATTTAACCAAAAAACGTAGATTGATCATTTCCAGTGTGCATCACAATTTTCAGTGACTTCCAAGCAAATCATTACTGACATATTTTTGCGTTAAAGAAAAAGTTCTCATACATGTGCAATTGTGTTCAGATCATTTGCGCGTATAAAAAAGGACGCTGAACTGCTCTGAGACTAGAATTAAATAAAAGATTTGGTGGAAACACAACCAGGACAAAAACTCTTTGGACCATACAGAGTGGGTAAAAGTCCAGGAGACATAAGAAGCTGTTTGAAAAACCAAGCTTAACGACTGCACGTGCTTTAACCAGGGGATGGAATCATGCAGGGCATGACATCCGTTGCCGTGTAAACTAGCTTCTATCGCTACGGAGACGGAAACGGAGTAAAAACAGACCCCATGAAATCCACCGTGCCATTAATCCGCTCTGCCTGGCACTTTGCCGACAAAGAGGGTACCAGTTTTAAAACGGTACCAGCCATTCGTTCATGTTGCCGCGTCCGACCGGGTTTGACTCCACACCTGATATCGCGACGAGATGCATTCCTTCTTTACCTGTTCATTTCACATCAGCGGCTGGCTATTCTGTTTGCGTAATTCTTATTTGTACTTTATTCTTATGTATGTGACCAACTAGCACACAACCATTCTATTACAATACATTCTATTCCAAGTTCGTAAAAAAAAAAAAAAAAAACACAACAAGAAAAAACAACAATATTCTGTCTATATACTTGCCTGCAGTGGACTATTATTGGACAAGATCGACCTCTGTAGCACTTGTTAACCTTTCTGCAATAAAACAGAAATAAAACAAACATTAATGATTCACCACGTTATAAATACATTTCTAAATGAGGACTACAACCACAGGTCTTTCAGTGAAGGAGAAGAAAATGCCAATTGATTTTGAAGATGCTGAAAGTGAAAGTTGCACCATTGTTAGCCACAACCGACAGGCCTCAGGGATTTTCTTCTCCTCATCCTTGTTCATTTTAAAACCCTGAAACACTGTGGCTCGCTGAAGCAGGGATGACTGACACAGTGGTGAAATGTCTTGATCTGCAGTGCATTAACCTTGTACAATTAACAATGTTACCCACCAGTGAAAATGTAGGGGCAGCACTCTTTTAGCTTAACCATCTGTTACCTTGGAAACCAGCAGAACATTTTACAGGAGTGTTTTTTTTTTGGGTTAAATTCAAAGACTAAGACTAAGCATTATTCTCTAAGGTAAAAAAATATTCTGCTGAATATGGAAAAGAAAGAAAAAAATTGGTGTATTTAATGAACAACAAGTATAGAATCAGAATAATATTGAAGGATCCAAAGTCAAATAATCTTTTTTGAATGTAACAAAAACTGAATAAATTTAACCGAGATTCTCCAGAGAAATGTATCGTTTGTCAAACTATAATTACAACTTCATTCCATTCCAACAGCAACGATCAGTTAACTCAAAATGAACAAAAAAGCAAACAAGAACGACAGAAAGAGCAATCAGGGTGGAACACAGCTGTCAGTATAAACCAAACATTCAGTTCATCGGAAGGGTCAACCAAAAAGAGGGAGTTCTCATGCAAATCTTGGGAAGCAAAGGTCAGAGGTTGCCGGAGGAGGTGAAAAGGGAGAGAGGGGTTTTCACACAGGCCCGGCTGCAGAGTCACAGTTTCCAATGATCACTTTTGTGACTATGCAACTGGGCTCATATTACTAGCTGCAACATCACAAAAATGACACTGGCAACCGCTAATTAGCTGGCCAAAATAAAAAAAACTGAAAAATATTAGTAAGAGAGTGCTCTATTCGGCTTTAAGTAAACACAGCAAGAAATTAGGGTGCAATACGTAACTAAAAATGTGTTACACTAATCAGCTTTTAGCTTAGTGATCTTTCTTTATAGTGCAAATGTTCTCCCAAAAGGCACTGGAAAATATCTAATTAGGCATGTCAACATGAAAACAGCAAGCCCATTGGAAGCCAAAGCATTTGTGTGTGTGTGTGTGTGTGTGTGTGTGCATGAGAGTGTCTAATGCATGTGTTTGTGTTTGTGCGTGCATGTCTAATATGTCGGTGTGTGAGACATCCTCGTTCAGTACTATCAAAGGCTGCCGTGGATCCTGACTGGAAGCAAGGTTAGCAAATAGCTTCCCTTCTTCTTCGAAAGGAATTCACTAAATTCACTTAAGGGAGGGGCTTTGAAGTTGGCTTACTTAATTAAAGACAAAACTTTGAACAACAAATAATAATAATAATAATAATAACAATAGTAATAATAATATTTAAAAAAACGTAAAGAGTACTAGACTGTTTTTTCTTTGAAATATTTTTGTACAAGAGCCAAAGAAAATTCTAGTTTATTTTAAACTTGTTGTTCAAACTTAAGGCGAAGCAGAAGGAAGATGGAATTCTGACCCTACTCACAGGCCATTCTCTTACTTTTAAGGACATTTCACTGCTACCTATAAAAATCTGACGCAATTGTTTTTGATTAAGCATTCAACAAAGGAAGAACAAAAAACAAAAAACAAAAAACAAAACAAGAAGAAGTTAGGCATTCGTCCGATTTTCCATCACCGAAGTCGCATGGCGGGGAAATTTGTATTTAATTGGGTGTCTGAATAAAGGTTTTGCCTTGCAGTGTGGACAGTTAATTTACTCTGCAAATGGGAAAGGAGAGTGGAACTGAAGAACAAAGGGATTTGTGCTGAACCACAGGTCTTATTAAAGTAACGACATAGATGGTTTTTTCTGAAGGAAAAGAAAATGAAGCCCGTGGCCAGAAGGAAAACATCCATGCGTGGGGCATGATTAAACCCAAGCCGGTGAACCACACAGAGAGGGAACAAAACCCCCACCCACCCCGCAGCAGCCCCGGCGTCAGCCATACCTGCGGAAATCCAGGAGGGTTCTCGTGGAATCTGGAACAGTCTGGTTCGGCCAAGACAGGAAGTGGAACTGCGTGACGGTGCGCGTCTCGTTGGTCTGCAGGTTCTTTAAGTAGAAGCTCCGCACCAGGAAGTCCTCGCACCAGATGTGCTCGGATACAAGGTTTACCTGTGGCGGGAGACAGAGAACAGTCTGTAGTACCTTGAAAAGGCTCACAGGCAATCTGTCTCGCACAATCTCTGACACCTAGTCACAGTTAGGTTGCGCGTGAGCAACGTGGCCCGCGGAAGTAGCCAGAAACACTGCATCTTGAATTGGTAATACTGTACTATTCACCATGTTGCGACCGGGGGGGGTTTGGCTCCATGCCTTTCCACCCCACACGCCCCGATCGTTAAGCACATGAAGGGCTGAACACAACCCCCACCACACGTACCCCCACCACAGGTACCTCATAAACGTGGTAGACGTTGGAACCGTCATCTGGCCAGTAGTGGTGACACTGCTTGACTCCGTTTTCCGCCAGGGGAGTCAGCATGACGATCACCGCGCAGCCGCTTTCCCACACCATCTGCGGACGACAGAGCGGGGCTGTGGTCACTTCGCCGGGACCTGTTGGCCGCGCAGCCCGTGATCCACGAGGCGCGGTGCCCTCACTCCACCCCCAGAGCTGCATTTCCTGCATTACTCACAGACTCAGAAAAGTTTTTTTTGTTTCATGCTAGAATACCTAAAAAAACCACACCATTTGTGCAGGAAAGAATAATAACAGCATGTCTGGAGGATAAAATAACAGCTATTTCAAACCACCCTGAAACAAACACAGTCGAGCATCCCCAGTTTGACTTTGACTATTAAATAAGCTAAGAGAATACTATGTATGAAAGACAACCAGAGCGCCCATTACAATGCGGTATGCAGACTTTCTGTGCCGTTTCATTTTTTTTGGCAACAGCAGAGGTGCTGCATCGCAATTGTTGGTGTAAACCCTTTGATTACAGTATTAGGGGTGGCACAGAGAACATGTTCATGTTATTATCGCTTCTATAATTTGGCTTGGGCCGAATCTAGATGATTTTCTCGCAAAGTAAGAACTCTGAGGTAAATTGTTGGTTTAATTTCACATTATTAGAAAAGTAAACAAAAAAAATAAAATAAAAAAATAGTTGGCACTGAGGAATTGCTCACTCGAGAACCCTTCCCTTATTGGATTATATTATTGCAATTATAATAACATTCCTGCATTGCATTAAAGGGATATGGTAACGGGGAATAGGGACCCATTTGAAGCACTCCCCTAATAAAATAAAAACAGACATTGGACAAAGAGAAGTTCATAGGGGTAGTTTCTTTTTCCATGCCATGAAGAAAAAAACCCTCCTAAATCAGTTTTTTTAAAACCTCATTTAGCAGGCTGCATTAATTAATAGGCTTTAAAAAACTAAACCACAAAAGAACTGAAGTAATCACTGTACAGGCAGAGAGAAAAGGCCCAATGAACGGGGTTTTGGGGGTGGGGGTTGGATGGTCGGAGGGGGGTAGCGCGTTTGGGAGAGCTTTTTAAAGTCTTGCAGAAACCCAGCTGTGATCAGACAGTGAACAAATCTAGAAAAGAAAGTGGCCTTTTCCATAGACATTGTTAGCAAATCCTCTGAATGTTCGGTGGAGAGTTTTAACCCAGACACAAGGCTAACAACCGCTTCCGTCGTCCACAATTTAATGTCATGTGAGATTTATGTTAATATTCCAAAATAGGTCAGGAAGGTAGAGTAGGGACCGGGCACAGGGTTCAGTGATCTACCAATTAATTGAAATTTGTTCGACAACCTCCCTCAATCAACTTCAGTTTGCAAAAGAGGTCGGACACATACACAAACACACACGCGCGTGCACTCCACCCTTCTTAAAACGCGAGTTTAAAGGCCTTTCACAAGAATAGCCAAACTACTCACTGTTGAAGATTCTACTGCAGTGATTCTACTGCAGTCTAAATAATCTACTGCAGTGATCAGTTAGGGCAGCTTACATAAAGTAGTACTGGTTACTGACAGCAAGATAAAGTTTTACTTAAAATAGTTTGAGGCCCACTTACATACCAGTCAGTTAATTAACATAGTGGCAGCAAAAGCTTTCACAGTGAGACAGTGCTGTGTGTGTGTGTAAATAATAACAATAATTATTTTATGTAAACATCCACCCACCTCACCTGACATGCTTTCAATTAAAAGTGCCCTCCATTATGACAACGAGACCCCGTTTTCATCCGGCTGTCTCGCGGGATCGCCCTTGACTTTGATTTTCAGAGTTCAACCATGCGTCACCTTGTTTATTACAAACCTGCAGTTTTTCCTTTGTTTCGTTTCAGGGACAGCCAAACTCATTGGACAACGTATGGGATCCTGAAAGCAAGATCCGTCCCACACATTGTTAAGCACAAAGAGCCCCAGCACGGGCGGAATGAGGCCGGGCCTGCGGACGGCTTCTGTCGTTCTGTATATTTCTTTGTGTTATTTTAAAGGCTGTCATCGCGATAGGGGAAGGAAAAATGGTATTGGAGGAACCCGGGACCCTTATCTTAATTCACACTCAGGTGAACCTGAACCCCGATGCCAGTGTCGCCGAACGCGAAAGGGGTGAAGGGCCAAACCGACGGCTTGCCGGGCCCCAAATGCGTTATGTGAGGTTTGGCGAGATGGAACCCTTCGCTGCAAAGACACGATGACCTGCCTAGCAACGCAGTAATATGCTTCCATGACGACAGTGTCTGGCATCTCATCAGAGGACCACTTTCTTCATTTGAAATGAATGGAAAAATGGTTTGTTGGTTGAGAACTAAATCTAAGTTAAGGTCAAAGTGCAGAACAGAGGGATTGAATTCCACTCTTTGTAATAAGATTTAACCGGGAAAAGAAAAATAAACGCTGTAAATGTGAAAACAAACTCACGGTGAGAATCTTCATTTAAATCCTTCTGAAACTTAAATGAGTACTGAACTGATTCTGTGGGGAAATGATGGATAAGATAAGATAACTGTCTGTCTGGGATGAAGAAAGATACCGAATTTACGTAGAGATGATGGTTTTCAAATATGGCCTGATCACAGACTTATCTTTTCCGACGGAGAAGTCGGAAATAAAGCCAGATAAAGGACGATTTATGATGTTGAAACACGCCGCTAACCCCTGGTCCCATATGGGCGTCTGACTTGCAATCAAAGAGGGCAAATAAATGTTCAGTTTGAGCTTTACCTGCCAAAAGTCAGCCATGGTGGAGGGCATTGGGCCTTGAGTGGCAATGTAGGCCGGATTCCGGGGGTCATGGTCTATCTGGTCAAAGGCAAAAGGAGAGAGAGATGGGTGTGAATAAATTGAACCACAAAATGTTAACAATTAGCCGAAGGACAAAGTTGTAATAAAAATAAAAAAAACAACTACGAAATGAATCACACTCGCGCCGACATTCGTCCGCCTAACACATCTCTTTTGATGTTTCTGTGGCTAATGGTTACAGAAAGCTGGCTAGAGTCAGAATTTGCCAAGGAAAACACATTTTTTAGCATTATTCATGAGCACGGGCCACGCATCAGATCACCTCACATTTCCACCTACTCTAAAATGAATCAAACTCTGGGTATTTTTGGCTGGAGGAGTATTTTGTCTAATTGTACATTTTCAAACGTCCATCCTCTCCATCTCCAGACAAAAAAGACTTTTTTCATTAGCGCTGCTGAAATGGTGAATATGCTTTACAAATACAGTGCAATTATTAAAGGTATAGAGAACGTCCCTGTACCCATTGAAGTGTAATGAGATTCATCATTATAAACCCATCATAAAGCCGTCTTTCTGTTTGTTTTCTTTTGTCTGCTGAACACATTTAAAATCAGTCATGGACCTCCGGCGGCTTGGGGAACATTTTGGTCCTTGACTAGCAGAAACGTCTGGCCACCTCGAATGAGTAAGGTGAGGAGGAACTACCAAGGCCCACAACATGGGGCCCTTTACTGTGAACAGGTGGTGGTGTTGATGGGGGGAGGGGAATTTTTACTATATTCCATCCGGGGGTAAGACTTAATAACGAAATGCAGCCCCTAACCAGAAGAAGGATCCTAGAGCTCAAAATGCGGTCTTAGATCACACCACAAAAACATCGCATAGACAAATGAGTTATTCTCTCCACTGTGGTTTCGCCTAAACCAGGGTATTACTAGTTTAAATAATAATATTGTACATAACAATTCACAATCATGCCACTGTTATTGCTGTATCCGTGTTTTTCCCCCCAGTTTGTACCAAATATATCTTTAAGTGCACTGGATATGTATCTTCTAAATGAATAACTGAATGGAAGTGGAATTTTCCATTTGCTAAAACTGCAAATTTTCTGACCCGGAATATAGGGCTAACAGGACCTCCATCCTCGTATTCCACGCTGTCAACCCTCATCTCTAATACCTCACCCTCTCCCCCCTAACCCTAACCCAACCCTAACCCCAACCCTAACCCTAACCCTCATATTCCACGCTGTCAACCCTCATCTCTAATACCTCACCCTCTCCCCGCTAACCCTAACCCTAACCCAACCCTAACCCTAAACCCTAACCCCAACCCTAACCCTAACCCAACCCTAACCCTAACCCCAACCCAACCCAACCCTAACCCTAACCCTAACCCTACCTCACCCTCTCCCCCCTAACCCTAACCCAACCCTAACCCTAAACCTAACAACCAACCCTAACCCAACCTTAACCCTAACAGGACCTCCATCCTCGTATTCCACGCTGTCAACCCTCATCTCTAATACCTCACCCTCTCCCCCCTAACCCTA
>JAOVYW010002957.1:0-14538 GCA_025775045.1 Hiodon tergisus | reverse complement strand
TCCCCCCCCCCATAGAATAGCCTCCCAGCCAATTCATAGTTTTATATAGGTGCACAAAAATATGTCTCAGTTCGGAATTAGCATCTGTGTGAGAATTTATTCAGTTGTTTATTATTCAGTGTTTTTTTTTTAACCAAAAGTGCATTTCTCATTCCCCCACATGTATTTGTAATTCAGTCATATACATCCAGTCTGGATGAACCAGGATTTAATTTCCTTTTTCCGTTTACTGATGATTGGTTCTGATTTTGCATCTAAACTTTTTAGGCAGTGTTTTTTGAAGAGCTTCAGCGTTAGGTGGGTTCATATGTGGCATAAGCTGGGTTTGGTTACCAACCTATATCCAAAAGTGGAATAATAATACGGTGACAACTGATTCCTTTGCTGTTTTAACACTGTTGTAAAGTAATATATTTGGACTCAGACTTCAAGTCCAGAAACTGCATTAAAAGTTTTGAAACTTTATATCGAAGAGAGTGAAACTGAATAAAATGGGAAAAAGAGCCTTAATTGGATGTGTCTGAACTGAGGTCCGTAGCAGCATTTAAAGCTGATCTTAATCGGACTTGACCAAAAAAATCGTATGCCAAAAATACATTACTTTTCCTATGAAATTTGTCTGATACTAACAGCAGTGTCGTGTCTTGTGGACTTATTGACAATTTGTGCTGCCTTAACCTTGATGGACAGTTTCTTGATTTTTGGTTTGCTGGGTGAAAAGCCCTGGGCTAGTTTGTGACAGAAGTCCAGGAGATATATATATATATGGAGAGTGTCATTGTCAGTCAGATGAAGTCCTGGTCCCAGCTGAAGTAGAATTTAACTTATATCCTGTGACGACTTTGAAATTAATAATGTCTGGGGTTGATATGACAAATGTCCTGTGCTTGACTTTCAACGTCAGCATTGTTTCACCATGTTCATGGTAAACCTGTCACAAAGTTGGTAAATTACCATTCTGACTTATATTTAATTTTGTCCTACTGCGTATCTTTTCCAGGTGTAATGAAGGAGCCATTCCAAATGGAGTTAAAACTGTCTGGATTTATCGTCTAGACCACACCGGTTCATCACATGGCGTTGTATTGGGACTAGTGAAGACAAAGTGCCCTCTCTCAAAGATTCTTTACTGGACACTTGTCTATGGAATAAAAAATATGCTTTCCTTTTGTTTATTTCAGATTCATTCATCTGTGTTGTTCACTTTCTACCGTCTCTACCCAAAAAAAGGACCACTAATCAAATTTTTCATTTTACCTCTACTGCCCCTACCAAAGATAGCAAATGTGTCTGAAGCACAAAAGAGACCCCCATTACTGTATTCCCTTGGAAGCTTACAGCCATTTGCAGGACACCGGGTTTCAAATTATGCTACTAATCAAACCTCAACATCCATCTTCCCCGGTGCTTTAAGCTCTCCTGCGAGATTTCTATGCTAACACAAACTGAAAGGCCAAAGAATACACCCAGTTGAAATACCCATCACTGTCTCTGTCTTAAAGGGAATGGTCCCCCCCCCCCTTTATCCGTCAATTAACACCTGCCCGTGAAGACACTTGTACCTGTCAATGACTGCCTGCTCTTGTAGATTACATAATGGTGGGTAATTTAATTTAGCTAAGCTTAAACAAATGCCAATATGCTAGTGATCAACCCCCGGTCTCTTAGCTTCTCTGACGGCATTGTACTAAAAACATAGATTGTTTTGTTGTGTATCATATTACAAATTCGTCCGTTTAAAAAATAAAGTCACATTTCACAAAAATGGCAATGTGAAAATTACCTTTGAAAATTTTCAGTGTACATTAACATTAAAAAACATTCTAAAAGCCTTGCTGTTCTTGATTACTTTGCACATTCCCGTAATCCACTTTTATATAGCTGAAAAACTGATTAGATATCTTTTATGTCTGCATTTTATCCCGAGTATAAGCAAGGTATATTATGTTACCTCAGTTTGGGGTTTTAACTTGTAAATATGTCATGTAACATTAGTTAAAATATATAATGACAGTGGCAAAATATGAGAAATTTTGATTTATAGTCCTTCGCATCTTGTGTCATCTGAATAACGGATTGAGACTGCTCTTTAGCGTGTTGTTATTTTTTGAGGGGCTGTGCTAAAGACCTGGCTGAGGTGTATTCACCAAAGAAACAAGTTGTGTCCGAGCCCCTTATGGGTGTCCCTGGATGGTTCTCTCTGAGTAGTGTGTCAGTGCAGACAAAACCCAAGGCTGCACTTACAAACGCGTATCCCTTTCTCTTTGCGTTGTATCCCATGACCCCCTCACTCCAGCCTCAGTAAAAAACCTCCTAAAAATGACAGATTAGTGACTGGAACCTCAAAAAGGGCAAATTCAGTTTCTCCCCCTCTATTCCTCTGTCTTTCTCCCGTCTTAGAGCAAGGAAAATTCTGTTAGATCAAAGAAGGAAACCGCCCAGCTTGGAAACAGGTCTTTACTTCAAAGTGTGCATAATGTGTCCATTCCCCAAATGTGGGGTGACTGTTATGAGCACGGAGTCTCAGGGGCAGGTAAAGGAGGGCGGCGGTGGCTGCTCTTTGATGTAATATCAAAGTTCGGCGAGGATGGTCTCCTTTTGTCTTCAATCAGCGGGGCAGCAGAACAAACACTGGAAGAATAAATGCTGTTGAAGAAACACAAGGTGTAAAATGTTGTGTATAAAGTCCATCTTCGACAATCACCGGAGTAATTCGAAATTTGTCGAGGCAGGCTTCTCCATGAGCTGCTTAATGGACTCAATCAAGCTACAATGAGTCGTGATGGAACAATATAACTCGAACGCCCCATTTTTCCTTTCATTGCTGACTGAACAGTGAACGCTGTTGCCAGAGACGGCCACCTGAAAGCTGAAAAATCTATTCATTATGAACAATTGCTGAATCCTCTTCAATTTGTAGGGCTGCCATGCATATAGTGTTGTCATTTAGTATCTAACCCACCTTCTACCCCTCCCTCTACAACGTCCATCATTTACCGCAATCAAAATGCCTTATCGTTTTTATAATAGATTGGAGGTCCATTCACAGAGTAAGAATCAGGCAATATGTCACACGGACCGTCATGGAACAGAGCAATCCTGTCCTCATTCATGGTGTTTGAGATTTGAGGTCTGCAAGGAATCAAGTTTAGTCAGGTGATTTTGAAGAGTAATATTTTACAGAGCCTTGCCTGTGGTTTGATTTGCCTTTATGATTCAGAAAAAGCCCAACATGCTGCCAAATGAAACTGGTGGCTTCCGCTGCTGTGAACTCCCAAGACTTGAGTTTCACAGCTGGCTTTATTACCATGAGCCCCAGGGCTCTCCTGTTGATTTTTACCAGCCCTAGGGTTTGCAGAGACCTGTGAACTGTGAACTGTGCAGATATGCAGAACTGCTGTCCACCCAGGAACTGGGAAAATGACACCGGCACACTTGAAATGCTTTTTAAAAGATATACCAGCTCAGCAAACATATAACTTATGTGACATATAACCTTTGTTTCATTACAGAACAAGCGGAGAAACAATTCTAAGAGATGCTTACTCGCTTAATTTTAATTGTTAGTGTGATTCTGAGCATGTGACTGCTGGTGGGGGTGAGTTGAGTTTTAGGAAGGAACTCACTCATACATTACAATCTGATAAATGCTATTTACTGGGGGATAAATAATATAGACGGACGGTACGCAGTTCGTGGTATGAAAAAGCCCAGTGGACTTGAATGGATGTAATGCAGTGTCAAATTACTCAGATTAGTTTTTCCATGAACTTAAACCCATGACAGCTTGGAACTGGATTTTGTTTGTAATTCATCATCGTTACTGCAGCCGTGACTTAACGGGCCTTCTTCTGAGGTGAGTGAGCTGGTTTCTCATGTCACACGTTAAGCAACATTCATCAGCATAATAGCTGATCGTTGTTCCGCTCATTGGCAAGTGGCTGAAAACGAATATCCAGCATACCAAATGTGTCCTGCTTGTTCTTTCCACATGCGTTACTCTTCTGCGTCTGGCAAGCCTCACCATTTATTCAAACATTTTCTTTTACCTATTCTGAAGCCCAATGTTATATTCAGAACTTATATATTAAATCTGACAAGTCTGGTCAAACAGCAGTATATAAAGAACATAGTCCAAGCAAGCTTTGAAAAAAATTAAAAATAAATAGGAAAAGGAGAATCAGTAACTTGCATGAATAACAAGCCTTGTAATCATAAAAATCTGACCACTTGTTTGCAGCGGCACATGTAAATTAAAATTACCTTGACAAGTCACACAATTAAGTTGTATGGCCTTTATCAGTGTGCAATATCAGGGGTTTGTGGTTTCCTCAGCGAGGTACCTTGGTCAGGTTGAGAACATCAACAATGAAGACCAAGGAGCATTTCAAACAACCCGGGATGAAGTTGTTTGCCAATACAATCGAATAGCTTCCACTGACGTACCCTGTTGGTGTACTTCAGGGTGTATGTTATGTATGGCTCCAGGATGGGGATAATGCATAACAACGGCAGTAAATATGGTGGCATGGTAAGTTTCTTTAGTACCTGTTGCCTGAAAGAACACATTTTTGACCACATTCATAAAATCTCATATGAGTAAACCTTCTCCCCATAGCGACTTTACTTTTCGAGACGAATGGTCCATAGAAAGACTATCGGCCATTAAAAAAAATAATAATAATTTTAAACCTCTCATGAAGGGGCATTACTGCTATTTTCGCAATTCAAATCAGTTCCTGAAATATAACTCGGATAAACATTTTTTATTGTTTTGGTTGCCTATTCCCTGCAATACTTGTGGTGCAGTCTACACCTAATTAAACTGTTCCACTCCACAGAACTCCTGACTGGTCCAGAAACTGTCTCTTTTCCGCCATATATCACATCTATGGTAATTAATTCTGTTTACACTGTAAAAAACTGCTTTTGTTACGATGAAAAATTACTGAAGAGATAACTCAAACTTAATTCAGAAGACTCCATCACCCTTTCTCCCA
Source organism: Hiodon tergisus (assembly GCA_025775045.1). Taxonomy (NCBI): domain Eukaryota; kingdom Metazoa; phylum Chordata; class Actinopteri; order Hiodontiformes; family Hiodontidae; genus Hiodon; species Hiodon tergisus. The sequence goes on along the minus strand of JAOVYW010002957.1, from coordinate 9,538 downwards.
AATGCAGATTAATTATAACCTGTGTCAGGAATATTTGGGATTGGTGGGAACCATAGAAAATGGTACAAAATTGCTATGGGGTCATTATGCCACTGAGAAATTTTCTCCAAGTAACTTTCTTGTTTGTTTTCAGTTTTTTCCCCCCCTACTAAGAGAGTAATCATTCAACCTTTCATGTCCAGAGGCAAAGCGATGTCTTCTTAACCACATAATTAGCAGGGAATTTCAAATAGTGTGAATGACAAATAGGTTAGGTTTTGTTTGAGACCCTCTCATGGACCGTAATGTCTCAATATTGAGTCTTCTGACATCTCCACTCTAAGAGCAAATTAAAATGTGAATCTCAGTCGCTGTTCTTTTTCAATTAGTTTTCTGTTTCTTGGGTCCTGGTGTTGTGTATTTAATGAATTAAAAAGCAATGAACTAATGAGTCATGCTCTTTGTGACATATCTTTGCCTGCTTTCCCTGTACAGAGCCTAGGCCGGGGCTCATTACTGTCATTATCTACCTAAGTTGATTGTCTGTGGAAAAAATCTAACATTTGTTGTTTTGTTTTGAGTAAGGTTTTAATGGTGAAAACATGATCAAAAATGTGCTGTATATAATAAGCTAAATAATTTGCTATTAGAAAAGTTGACTGATTCCATTCTCCAATAATGACTACGTTTCTACCTTGAGTTTTTGTCAAGGTAACTGATACAAGATTCACAAACTCTGCCAAATAATTAAAAGGTTAACCACTGATCAAAGGGACTTCTGTTGAAACAGCATGATGGATCTATGTGACGCTTTCTGTGACTCTGATAAACCATAGAAATGTCATGATCTAAAGCAGAACAGGAGAGTTTGTCTTTTGTTGTGTTCATTCTGCTGCAACCATTATATTAGCCTTACCTTCATCAATGTTTTCATCAAGTCTTCCTCAGTGACGCATCAACCCATGACTGAGTCTCCATGCCTGTGGTTCAAATCCCACTCTCCCAGTTTTATATTGAGCTAGATTTAGTTTTTATTATCAATTAATTAATTGCTACGAAATTAAGCAAAAAGTTTATTCCCCTTCTCCACAGTAGGATAGCCAACGTGCACTATTCCAGATCTGACTAAGTCTGTAGTTAACATTAACAGGTACGTTCAGGTCAACATTACTTCTGATAGGGCCTTGCCACGTTCCTCTCAGTGATTTAGCATCAAGCTAAATGACTGGGTCTCCATGCCTGAGATCAGATGTTTTAAAACTGCTCCTCCAGCTGCCTGTCTATACTGCAAGATTTAGTTTTTTATTTATTACTGACTAAAACTACCATTTTATTCAAAAGCTGATTTTCAAACAGGAATTAGGCCATCCAGGGACTCAAACCAGGAAGCGCTGACACCAAAGCTCAACTTCTAACCCCTTGTAGGATGGCTAAAGAGGTCTATCCCCGATCTGAGTTAGACCGTAGTTAACATAGGGACTTTCAGGTCAACATAGGGACTTTCAGGTCAACATGACTTCTGACTGTTTCTTGCCAAGTCTCACTCAGTGGTGCATCAAGCTAAATGACCACATCTCCATGCTTATAGTCAGTGGTTTGAATACAATTTATAGTGCTAGATTTAGTTTTTTATCCCTTAGTGATTAGTGATTAAAACTATGATATTACGCAGAAGTCTATTTTCATACAGCTACCAAAGCCATCCAGGGACCACAAACCTCTGACTCCAAAGCTCAACTCCTAACCCTGTAACCACTGTAGGATGGCTAAAGTACGTAATTTCCGATCTGACTAGGGTCATAGTAATCCCTTACAGGGCCTTTCAGGTGAAAATTAGTTCTGATAGTGTTCTCTATTAGGACTCGTTTGGTGGAGCATCAAGATAAAAAATGATGTTTCTGTGCCAAAGGTTGAATCCTGCTCCCACAGCATCTAAAGCGCTATATTTCTTCTTCTTTTTTTAATCAATTACGGACTAAAATACAAAGTTATTCAAATACTTTTTTCATGCACCCACCTGGGGACTCAAACCACAGACCTCAAATGCTCAAAGTTCAACTCCTAACCTGTTTACCACTGCAGGATGGATAAAGGGTGCTATTCCCGCTTTGACTAAGGCCATAGTAAACACTAACAGGGCCTTACCAGTCAACATTATTTCTGATAGTGTCCTGCCTGGTCTCCTTGGATGGCGCATCCAGCTACACACAAACCGTGTTTTCTGTGTTGGTTAGGATCGTTCTCCCACCGTTGTCTAGTGTACTAGAGTTAGTTTTGTATTGGATTCTAACCACAAACCATAGCAGTTGTCTAGAGGTGGTGGACTTCAGGTGGAGTCTATGTTCAGCATCTAGATGCCGTGTGACTACTTTACTAGCGTGGAGTTATGCCTTAATTGCCGTTATGTTCATTGTAATGGATGCTGTTCATACACAAAGTCTTTTGTTTGGTTATTTCCACGTTTCTTAAAGCAAAAGCATCTGTGCCCCATCCCCAGTCACTGATAAAAAGTGAGGTAGCTCGCTCAAGACAAATGGGCACTCTTGTAGAATGCCCTAAGCCTTGTTATAGACATTGTTGTGGCAGCTTAGAGAGTAATGTACAATTGAAGTCAGAAGTTTACATACACCTAAGCCAATTACATTTAAACTCAGTTTTTCACAATTCCTGACATTTAATCGTAGAAAACATTCCCAGTGGGTCAGAAGTTTACATACAGTTTGTAAGTATTTGGTAGCATTGCCTTTCAGTTGTTTAACTTGGGTCAAACATTTTGGGCAGCTTTCTACAAGCTTCTCACAAGTTGGTAGAATTTTGTCCCCCTTTCCTCCAGACAGAAATAGTGTAACTTAGTCAGGTTTGTAGGCCTGCTTGCTAGCACTTTTTCAGTTCTGCCCACAAATTTTCTATCGGACTGAGGTCAGGGCTTTGTGATGGCCACTCCAATACCTTGACTTTGTAGCTTCAGCATCTTCATAAGGTCCTTTGCTATTGATTTGCACTTTTCGCACCGAAGTATGTGCATCTCTAGGAGACAGAATGTATCTCCTTCCTGAGTGGCATGATGGCTGCGTGGTCCCATGGTGTTTATACTTGTGTACTATTATTTGTACAGATGAATGTGGTACCTTCAGGCATTTGCTCCCAAGGATGAACCAGACTTGTGGAGTTCCACACACATTTTTCTGAGGTCTTGGCTGATTTATTTAGATTTTTTTTTTTGTCAAGCAAAAAAGCACTGAGTTTGAAGGTTGGCCTTAAAATAAATCCACCGGTACACTTCCAGTTGACTCCAATCAGCCAATTAGCCTATCAGAACTAATGCTTCTGCCTAAAGGCTTGACATAATTTTCTGGAATTTTCCGAGCTGCTTAAAGGCACAGTTAACTTAAGGCATGTAAACTTTTGACCCACTGGAATTGTGATATAGTCAAATAAAAGTGAAACAATCTGTCAGTAAACAATTGTTGGAAAAATTACTCATGCACAAAGTAGGTGTTCTAAATGACTTTCCAAAACTACAGTTTGCTAATATGAAATCTGTGGAGTGGTTAAAAAATGAGTTTTAATGACTTCAACCAAAGTGTATGTAAACTTCTGACTTCAACTGTAGTAAGCATTTCTCCCTGGATTGTTTTTATCTGGATGACCTGATTCCTGGAATAAAAAGGTAAATGACTTTCCTCTCAATACATTTTTCTTTATTGGGGGGAAATTTGGGGTAAAGTCATGAGTTTAAATGAGATGGTCGAATGCAGCATTTGCATTTAATTACAATGACTGTTAATGTCCCTGGGGTATTCACATTAATTCAGTATTGTATGTTTGGAGCCATAAACCACCAGTCTCAATAATGGAACAATAGTTTATTGCAGAGGGGTACTGGGAGATGGGGCTAAAACACTGAACAGTATGGCTTGGTGGTCTGAGGAGGTGTTGCGAGGTCAACATCTGAGTGGTGGCGTGGGATGGAATACAGGAATGTGTAATTCAGCAATTCAGCTTCTATTGTTCTTATTTGACCATTTTCACACTCCCCAAAAATATATTGAGATGAGGAGTTTGACTGGTGCCATGCTTATTTTCTTTACTTTAAATTATATTACGACAAGAAAACGGTTAGCTTTAATAAGGTCTCGCTCCTGCTTTTGTGTAAAATGGTTTTGGGTTCCTTTGTGTTTGACTGTGGCAGTTGTGAGTTTGGTTCTGTGTACTGCATGCTATTTATTAATGGTATGCTTTTGAAAAGACGTCACACAACTCAGACATGTAATCCCCGTCATACTTTGCTCTAAGACAGGGGTCACTAACTAACTCGGCCCCCGTGGGGTGCAGTATATTGTGTTTTCGAGCTACCTCACAATTCACAACTGGCTAATAGTGAGTGTGATGTCTAATCCAAATAATGACCTCACTTAAATAAGCAGGAGGTAAAAATGGACAAAATCCCCAGCAGCCACTGGGAATTGGAGTTGCTGACCCTAGCTCTTAGTACTAACTCTCGAAAGCACTCTTTAAAATGCCTTTAGTAAAATCCTATATATGAACATGTCATTCAGTGGAACGTTTCCTTTGCTTCAAGATTTACGATGTTTTCTTTACTGTTTCTATTGTAAGAGAACATGGCTTGCAATTCAAATGCAGCCCTTTCCTTTCTCTTTAGTGTTGCATACAAAGTAAGTATCCTCTTAAACATTAAACCACAGTGTGAGATCCCATAAGCGTTTTTTACTTCAGCCTCTGGTTCCAGACCTTGATCGTCTGACAGTCTGAGGGGCAGTGAGAGGAATGAATGGACGTCGGTAAAGTTGCCACTATCAATCTGTATTCACAAGTTTCATTTAAGGGAAGACCTTGACATGTACCTAGACGTGATTGACACATGGGGGCGGGGTGTGTAAAACGTTTTAAAGTCAGTGGGAAATCTTGGTTTGTTGGAGTACTCAATGCTTGCTTTTGCAAAAATGCTGTATGCTTGACTGGCCTTGGTGCATTAGGATCAGGGGAAAAGTTGCTGCTGCTGGGATTTTCTCCAAGAGAAAACCTGAAGAAATTTGGCAATTTGAAGAGTTTGTCTGTGGTGCCCAGTCTACATCGAATTCAAAGTAATTCAATACAAAGTTGTAATCGCCTATATTTTTTCCTCATTTTCATAGTTTATGCTGATGTCCTGCATCTGCGTCCCCTGGAGCTACCCATTGTTTTCTACACTTCAGGCCACACAGCCCATTAAGGAGCATTACTGCTGATGGGTGGAGAGGAACCTCCATCCCCATGGCACTGCGAGCCTGCAGGGGCTCAGAAAGTCAACAGGAACTGCTGTTTAGCATTGACCAAAAGGGCTCTCTCTACGGTTCCCTCCGTCCTTACCCCTGGTGGCATTCTGCCAATTGCGTACACCCGCTCAGGGGCTCGCATTCAGACTCTGAATATGACACGATTGGGGTTGGAGGCTATAATCTCCATATGACGGGCTTCATCCTTGTGCTTTAGTGAAGCACTTTTACCGACAGAGGTACCCAAGGAGACCTGGTTCTTGTTTAAGTTAAAGTGTTTTCAGATCTGATTCTTTGCATGAGTTTCCGTGTTTTTTGGAGACGACATGTACTGCGATTGAGAAATGCTGTTATTGTCAGCTAGCTGTCTGACTGCAGTCATAACAAAGCTAAATGAAGGCAAATGGTGGCAGCTTGTGTATTTCACAAAATCGTAATACTCCAATGGGAACTGGAATGAGAACTTAGGAAGGTTGGAACACTTACTTGGCAAATTACATACCAGACAAAACCAAAAAGATTCTATTCTACTCAGCCTCAGTATGCCATAAGCCAATTAAGAATTTAGCAACTCCACAGAAGCCCAGAAAATTTTCTTTTGTGGGTATAATTGATCTTGTCAAATCATCACAACCCAGAACCTTCAGTTTATTTTTCAACGGTTCAAGTTTCGCAGTCATAACTTGCCAGGAGAATCTGTGTCAGCTTTTGTAGCTGAACTGCGTCGGTTGTCTGAACATTTAAAAATTCTGAGCAGTTCTAGATGACATGCCACAGGACAAGCGGGTTTGGGGCGCTAATGAGGACAGCATTCGGCAGAAGCCAATTTAAGCTTCAACAGGGCATTGCCGGCTGTGCGGGTGATGGACTGCAGCAAGTAACACGAAACGTTTACATAAGACTACTATAAACACACATTTAGGCCAGGTCATGTGATGCACTGTGCCCAAAAGTCACCACAAGATGCAATGTGCAGTGGAATGTTACCAGTGCTGGAATGATCGATAAGGAAACATCTAAGGAGTAATTGTTCTACTGTTGTAACTGAATAGGGGCCCCCTGCAAGGATGTATTGGAGAAACGCATACAGCTGGACACTCTTGGTAAGAAATAGCAGTGTGCAGTTCCTGTACCATTTCAGAAAAATGGAATACCTCCTATGCAGACTGCCCCCTTACTACTTACAATGATTTGGTAAGAAGAACAGTCCTGACGCTGAAAGAGGAGCTTAAGGGGATATCAGGAGAACAGTTTAAATCAAATCCATCACGTTTCATTTCCAAGTCCTGCATCGCACAGCAGACAATGAAGACAATGATCCATTTTTCTCTTTCTGAATTACTGGCCAAAATTTTGCCTAAGTCTCAATTGGATCTGCTGCGGCCAGATGAGGGGAATAATTTGCAGGAGAAGCACTAACATGCTAACATGACAAATATGCTAAGTCAACTGACTTTTATCTGAGTAACTCTATGCTGGACGGCAGCAATCGCATATATGCTTGCTGTCAGAAAAAAATATTTGAGAACGTGGACCGTTGTCCAGCGCGATGAAGTTAAGCCATGGACTTTTCATTTGCATGCACTGGGCTGACTTTTCGCATAACCTGTGGGGCTGAGATGGTGAAGTTTCCTTGAAATAACTACAACCGTTTTGAAACTTCTTGATTTCAAAGCGTTGGCCGTGAATGTGGGACAACGCACCTCTGATTTTCAGGGTCGGATAAAAACTCAGTACCAGTGACTGCTGGTACACATGTTGTTGGGCGCTGTGGCAAGCAGGAAAAAGAATATATTACACTGAAATGTCACCAAGATGCCGGTTGGATGCTGTAAACTGTTTTATGCTCGTTGCGGTTTTGACTACAGGAGGTTAATTTAGAGTGGGAGGGTTGTGGGGCAGTTGAGATGACACAGTAGTTCTCAAGGGGTTTTAATATGACATCTGCCAAAAGGGGGCAGCATGGATGATGACACTTGGAAATGACTGAAGGGCTTTTACAGTAGGCTTGCAGTAGAAGGTTTAGTGTTGGTTCTCTGGTACATGCTGTAACTTAATTCATCTTTTTTTTCCCCCTCCTGCTTTCAGTAAAGGTGTTTTCAGTGTTTATTCTGCCTGCTGTTTAATTCTTTAGATTTGTATACCCACTGATGCCTCTATGGTGTTTAAACTCATAGTAAACCTGCGACCACATATCTAGCCAGCTTATTGACTAGATTTATAACAATAGATGCTATCTATTTGCAGGGCTTTTCTTTGGTGCATAATTTTTTTTGTCTGCATAGTTGTCTAAATGATCTACCTGCAGCGATATGAATACCGGGTGTACAGAACTCCACCGATTTGTTTATTACAAAAGCGATCTCATTTGTTTAGTAAGTGTTGGATGAATATATGGTTGATGACAGAATAAACAAAGGTAATGCTTTGGGATTGCTTGGCATCGTGAATCACAAAGTTTAATTCCCCAGGTTGCCACCTTCGTTTTATAATTGATATTGGACTCTAGTTATGCTTCTGGTAAGCCACTTCATTTTGTCATCTTAATTATCTATCGTCGGTTTATGTAGGCCTATTGCAGAACAAATGGCATAAACGGTTTGTTTTTCAGTGTTATCTTTACTCACTAATGTCTTTCCTCACTGACAATTCACCATCCGGACTACTTTTCCCAAGTTTACCTTTACCCAGCTCTAATATAAGTAATAATATAATGTAAGTCCATTCTTGAGCAAAAAACTTAAGTGTGAAGTGCGCAGGAGTAAAATTCCTTGTTAAAATTTTTTTTTTTTTATTTAAGATGCAGATCAGCAAGTCCGATTTGATGCGTTAAAGTCGAACTTCTTTATCCACATTCAACTTAGTAGTAAAAATGTAAATGAGTTTTTAAGTGGTTATGAGATACTGCTGTCCAGAATGGATTCTGCTATAGATCATGATATCTAATGCATTGAGAAAAGGTTTTTTCCATCAGACCTGGCTTTCCACTGCAAACCTTTACTCCCTCATTCATCATATTCAGCACCATCTATTTGGGGTTCAGTGGGAACATTTTAATTTAATTTTGCTTTTAGATTAACTTTCAACGTCCCCTGAAGTCTTTAAATATTTGATGTGCTCCTCGTGGCAGTCTCCTCTACACACGTGTGAGTGTTGTGATATTATCTTTCCCTGTTTCCATGTTCATGGCACTTTGCAAAAGGTTTTAGGGGCATACAGAAGCTGTCAGCTTTGGCAATTATGCGATCCTAAATAAGTACCATGTTTCCCCAAGATGCTTGGTTTCTGTAACCCAAGCAAATAAGCTGGGAGAGAACGAAATAAAGTGGAATTGAAAAAAATTGAATTGAAAATTGAATTGAAAATTGAATTGAAAATTGAATTGAAAATTGAATTGAAAATTGAAAAGGCTCAGACATCTGAATAACAGATGTTAAAGTTCAGCATCATCAGCATATTATTATTTTTTCAAATCACTGAATAGATAATAATTTTTCAAAACCCGATTGTTGGACTGAAAGGAGATTAGAATCTAAATGTAACTTTTAAAGCAAGTTCAGGCTCTTCTGATTGGGACAAATTCAATAATGGTCTAAGAGAATTTAGTGCAATTTATAGACCCATTGCTTATTTGGTTTCCCTTATGCATTCAACACGCATCGTTTTATTATGACAAGCAGCACTTGTTTTCAATGAAGGAATTAGCCTTTTGCTGTATTTGATAACACAATGTGGTACTCTCGAGTTAATCGTTCAGCGTTCGTTCATGTGCTAATAATGTAAAATAAAGGTGGCAATTGCCTTGTTTAGGCAACATACATTGCCGTTGTGCAAGATGAATTCCCTTCTGATAGTAGGCTTTAGTACTAAGAAGTAGTGGTAATTAAAATATGGTACTTGGTCCCTTTTGAGTGTGACAAAACAAAGAACCCAAAATTGCTTGTGCTTATCTACGTTACTCAAAAAAAAAGATTGCTGTGCTGAAGGCAGGACACTGGCTATTGTGATACTTTTCCTCACTGATAAATGCCAGGGGATTTAAACATCCTGCACCCTTCGTCATCCCAACGTTTTCATTACCTTATTTCAGAGGATGGATGAATGGTTGGGATAATGACCCAGTACAGCTGGGATTGTTTTTCTTTACCATCATCTGCTTCTCATGGCTGGAAAATGGATATGACAAATGCAAAAAGCAGAGTCGAGCCACCCATCCTGCGCTTTGTTTTTGCTTTTGACAGCTATGGGGGATGCAGAAATTGGTTCCGTGGGGGGGGGGGGGG
>JAOVYW010002956.1:0-11514 GCA_025775045.1 Hiodon tergisus | reverse complement strand
ACACACACTTACCTCACACACACTCGTCTCACACACCCATTTACACACACTTACCTCACACACAGCCATCTCACACAGCCATGTCACACACCCGGCTCTCTCTCTCTCACACATACACACCCGGCGCACACACCCCTCTCACACACCTGTCTCTCTCACATACACACACACACACACCCGTCTCACACACAGAGACAAACACTCGTCTCACACACCCCTCTCACACACCTGTCTCTCTCACATACACACACACACCTGTCTTTCTCACACACAGAGACAAACACTCGTCTCACACATCCCTCTCACACACCTGTCTCACACACAGACACACACCCGTCACACACACCCATCTCAGACATACACAATGAGCGGTAGAGGCACTGCTGAGCTGGTGTTATGGAGCAATCAATTGCAATGTTCCGCTCTCGGGATTCCAAACACTCTTCTGAATTAAAGAGCTTACCACTCAGGCAGTACCGGAGCCCTGGCTAATGAACTAACCCACTGAAAAGGGAGTAATTGCCGCAGGCTGAAAAACCGTGCCTCTCATTACCCCTCGTAGATTAAACGCTCCCAGCCCACTGCCGACGTAGCAAGGCTAAACAAGCCGTCACAACAAATCCCCTGCCGCTGCCCAGTCAAGGTAGTGAGGGATGCTAAAACAACCCCAGGGCTCTCTTTTCATACCCCTTTCACTCTCTCTATTCCCTGCTACCCTCTCTTTCTGCTCTCTATACTGGATGTGTCTCTATTTCGCCACCAATCCTCATCTGTCCGGTGCTGCTGTGATTCTCTCTCATCTCGGCCGTCTCTCTCTCTCTCTCTCTCTCTCTCTCTCTCTCTCTCTCTGTTCCTTTCCCTCTTTCTCCTGTCATCCCTTCACCTCCCCCTCCTCCCTGCTGTACCAACGAGACCGAAAGGGGGGGCTTTTATCTTTGCACTGATGAGTGCAGAGCGCAGCTGGACTCCTAACGAGGGAATTAAGTAGCGGGGTCTGTCCGTCACGCTAACAGTGGCGATATAGCAGTCGATCCTAATCGGCCGTCTTCGGCGTTCACTCCCCGGACCTCTCCACTCCCCTTACCCAGAGCCTGGCCTACTCTATCATCCAGCAACAGCGAAACTGGACCCCACAACCCAAACCTGCAAAATGCTATAACAGCAACCAGTTGCATTCATCCGGACAAAACAACCAGCAGTTAGCAAACTGCCGCCTTCATGACGCTAACTCACTGTAGTGGGCATCCAGGTACCCATTGCGCGGGTCCATGGCGAAGAGTGTGCCCCGGTAAGGTAGGGCGTGCTCAGCCAGCTGGGGCAGAGAGCTGTGCATCTCCTTCTTCACCAACGGGGAGCGCTCTTCGGTGGAGGTCGAGGGTTCCTCGCTCGGTTTGCCACTGGCGGGGCCCATACCGATGGCGTTGCGTCTCTCTCTATGGTATGATGCGAGTCCTGGACTCTCATCCTCTGTAGGGGCAGAGAGGGGTTTGAGAAAGAATGTCACAAAACTGTATTTCAGGAAATAATTTTACAATTTTCAGGTGCTACTGTTTGTTGGTTTTCCAAGTTAGTTTTAGTTTTGATTGGAGATTTGGGATTAAATCATTAGAACATTCGAACTGAACAGGATCTACTGACCTGAATTACCTGCACAGGCCTGTGGCCCTTATGATAAGCTGAGATAAAAGTTCAACAAAGTGGGTCCCTCTAAATCAGCTGAATAGCATTTTGCCAATAAAATACTGGGTTACTGTGACCTACTGTGAGTGCAATGGCAACTGAGAAGACAGAGTTAGACAGCCTGGGGTTTTTGGTTACAGAATGGGGTAGAGGGTAAAGATGGAATCAGTAACTTCATGAGACCGTTTCTGTCATACTGTGGTGCCGGCACCAAAGGAGCTGATCGAGTCTGATCGCGAGCAGCACCAGGTTGAGAAAGCACACAGGCTGGAGCCCATGCAAGCCAGGGGCATCGTGGGTAACCTGCAAAAGCCACCAGGGCCGCAGCTCCTCTGCCCTGTGGCGTGAGGCCTCAGAGCAGCACATGGTGAGAACATTTCCATCTCAAATCCAGAGAACCTGGCCCCTTAACATCTACCAGGGTTGCAGAGAGGAAATTCCAGAATGCTGGAATCTTTTTTCTTTTTTTCCCAGGGAGATGACAACTGGGCTTCCTTAGGGATCTCTGCTGTGCGTTTAATGCCCTCACGAGTAGTATAAGGAAACCACATGTGTATCTGACTTCCTAGGAAGATCTAGTGAAGAGGTCCAATCAGAGTACCCTCGCCTGTGGAGGAGGTTTGGATTTTGTGAATAAAAGTGAAAATACAGATCCTGAGCTCAATACACACACTGCAAGAGGCAAATGATTTTTTTAAAATTGCTTTTAGTTCAGAATCAACTAGCTGCTTTAAGATCGGGTCCTGGTATCTGGTGAAGGTGCTATAATGCCAACTTGTGCCAGAAGCAATACCACATAATGCAGTGAGCTCCCGAGGAATCCCTCCTGCTGGGGAAAGATAAGGAGGTCCACGAAAGATCGGAGGAAAGAGGACACAGCGGGTCCCCACCGGTCGCCGGCGCCTCAACAGGCGTGAAGAGAGGCTGCCTGCTCATACTCGGGGGTTCAACGCAGTCGTGACCTGCGATAATCCATAATCCATAAACGGCGGACAGAAGCACCAGGCCACGGGCAAAGGCCAGCGCCGCCCCGTGAAGGCAGAAGCCACGGGGGAGCGGGACACAACCAGCCTGGGTTATGTTCTTAGCATTGAACCCGATACTACACACCTCATGATCTCATTACGGGAATAATAGCATTTAGCATTTAGCTTGTACATGTAATAGGTCCGAAAAAACTCTGTCAGGTTTAAAAATATTTTTAAAAATTAGCATAAAAGGCTTAAAAGACCACTGGCCTTTCCCAACGCAAAAACCTCAAACGGCTGCATCGCAATCGTGTATGTAAAAGTCTAAACCACCGTGGGTTCATTAAGTGACGCTCAGGGCAAGTTGAAGGGCAGCGGATGAACTGTCTCTCTTTATAATATACAGGTCAAGCACGGCGCAGTTGGACACGTGGAGTAGCGGTGGTTGGGGTGTAGCTACAGTGCTAGGCTGCTCGAGTTCAAACCCTTTTAAACGGGCTGAAGAATATATCGGATCTGTCAGCTCTAAAAGTTAGGCTTCGGTTTAGCAATTAAATAATCTCAATTCAAATTTTTCATAAATGTTTTATATATATATAAAATACAGACTTTTTCTCAGAGTGCACACACATGCACACAGGCACACATAGACACACAGGGAGCGCAGACACGCACACACGTACGTACACAAACACACACACTCTGACACACTTCACACTTGTAAACCCTAACACAATGGGCCGTCACCACCGCTTACCCTGAATAAATCCCTGCACCGCCTCAGGGAAGCTCACTCATCTGCCCTTCTCTGAGGTCGTCCTCCTTCTACAGAGAGCCAGCGCAGGGCAGGATTACTGACAGGAGCGCGCCGCTCGCCATGGCAACCCGGCCAACCCGGTGGCGAGAGTGTAAGAAAAAGGGCCCAGCTTCCCCAGCAGACGCCAAGCATCGCAGGGCTTGGCCCGGGGAGCCGTGGATCATTCATTAAAGAAGATAGTTAAAGAAAAAGGGGGCTTGTGTCGTCACCTGACAGACCAACACTGCTTTTATTATTGGGACATTCCCCAACCACCAACAAGTCAAAAACAACAGCCCCCTTTACTTCATCAGGAGAAACACAGGAACACTCCCACATTCAGTGGAATAAAGTCTTCAGTTTCACAGGCACAAATTATTTTTGTGGAAAACTACACTACGGTGCAGAATATATCTATTTTTAGTACTTCCAAAGCACAAATTAAACTAGATTCTTAAACAAAAAAGCCCCGAAGTAATACTTAATCTGCTTTTATATGGTATCTGAAATATCTGAGTTGGTTAGAAGCTCTCTGGTGAAAGTCATAATTTGAACACAGAGAGAAGGAGCTCGGTAGGACGCACCGACCACAAACTACATAGAAAACTGAAGATGTCTTTTCCAAGACTTATTGTCTTTAGAGATTGACCGCAGGTATCTTTCAATTACATCAGACCAGATGAACTTTCCTGGGCCTTACCACTAAACTATTCCCTCTCGTCTGGTTATTCTATCGTGGGCCAGGCCTGGCCGCCTGCTGTGACCAGCCTGCTGTGGCCAGCCTACGTCCCACTTGAACGCATTTCAGACCTGCCTCCGCTGAGACCCTGAGGTTCATCAGCCAAATTTAGAAGGTCCACTTGCGCACATTTCACCTTAGAATTGACCCTGAATTTATCCTACGCTGCCAAGAAATAATTTTCCCTCTGTTTGTCACCCTTCTGTCCTTTTGCATCTCCCTCTCTCGTTCTCGACCCCCCCGATCTCTCTTACTCTCTCACTCTCTCCTGTCAGCTGAATGCAAAAAGTTTCCTGAGCTGATTAGCATGCGTTCCAATCCTCCTCCTCCTCCTCCTCCTCCTCCCCCCAATTCTCTCAGTGAACTCTCTCCCTATTCAGTCGAGCTCATTCATGACTCAAAGGGGTCAAGCTGCTAATCATTAAATCATGCAGGTCCCTGTCCGGCGGGCAGGGGGAGGGGTGCAGTCATTCACAGTTTACCCCCAAATTAAACGGTTTTGTGGGTCAACAGCCTCTTGAATTGTTAGGCAAACCGAGGCCAGTGGAGGCTTTAGAGCCTCTCTCTAATGACTTTGTGAGTATCTGCTGCCTTACAGGTGAGGGCATTGTTTACCGATTTGTAAACCATTTTTTCTTTGTTTCGTTCTGTCTTTCCTCCGCGCAAATGACATGCCCTGAGTGATCTCGTCCGCCTTCCTAAGACTGCCTAAGTGGTCTTTAAAAAAAAAACCCAAACGGAATAGCGCATCAACATGAAAAGATCACTACATTACCAGATATAACTTGGAATTTTCAACTCCAGTGTCAAACAAGTCAAAAGAAAGTTGGCGGAGTCTTTGAACTGCGAACGCAACTGTGACGCGTTTCGCTCCGACCGTCCACCTGCCTAAGCCCCTCTTGGCTCTCCTGTCCTCTTTCATTTCCCTTTCTTTTATCCGTTTCTTCTTTTTCTTCGCCACGGTTGCCCCTGCCGTCCCTCCACAGGTTCAAGGTCTATTCACCCCCACACAAAAGCCGCAGCCCGGAACCTCGGCAGACCACAGAAAACATGCTCGGGGCTCTCCATAGTGATTGAATTTCTGAACATCTTTTCAAAAAGCAGTTAAATGCCCGGAGGCATGAGTAAGAAACAGGCTAATGGCGGATTGGGAGCCCTGAACAAGTTTTAAAGCCCTTTCCTCGCTCGCTTTTGAGGTTGAAAGCAAGAGCTTCGGCCTTTCAAGTCTCAAGTCCTCCTTCCTCCTGCGGTGTCACAGAAGGATTTTGAAAAGGAGGTAATTGTGCTCGCTGCCATCCTGATCAGAGCGCACGTTCCGGGCCGGAGTATTTCAGGGGTCCTTCTCTGGGAGGATAATGGAGCCTGGCGCTGGTCTCAGGCACTCTCCCCTCCCAGCCAGTCCCGGGGCCCAGGTTACCCCTAGGCCTCCTTTCTGGAGCTCCGTTTTGGCACATGGCTTAAAAAAAACAGGTTTGCCAGGGTGAAGGTGGGTTTTGAGGGCAGGGAGGAGCACGAAAAACATGAAAACACAAAACAGAAAATGCACAAGGTGACATAGTGGGAGGGGAGACTGTGGCTGAGATTGTTTAGCTGAGGTGGAATACTGCAGCCAGCAGCTCTAAGCAGGACCGCAGCGTGAATCAGGCCCGCTTTAACAACTTTCAAACGCAGCAATGGGGAAACAGGGAGGGGGCGAAAGCCACAAGGGTACAGCAACCCTTCCTCGTCCTCCACTTCCAGCACAATAATCTTTTTGTACATTTACTTTAAGAGACACCAATTAACAAAGAGAAGGATGCTAAATTCCCCAGCCTGGCAGAGTCTGCAGCTGTGGCAGCAGCTTGATAAGGGCCAATCTGCTTAAAGACCAGCGCTGGCACCTTTACAGTAGTGGGAGAAGCGTTACCAAGAGAACGGGGAAGTCCCCACGCAGTCTGGAAGCCCAAGAGAAACACATCATAACCCCAGAGATGTGAACGGTGTGGGACATTTAGAATCAACTCATTCCCCTCCCAATGAAAACCACACTGTTCCGTCGCAAAAACTCTCCACTCATTCAAATGAGTTTTAACCCTGTTAGTAATGTCTCTGAGGCACCAATACACGACAAGACAACAACATTACACCTTTTTATTGTATTATTGAGACACTGGAGCAGCAGACAACAGACCAGGAAAGGTCCAGAGGTTCCAGTAGTCATCGCTTAATTACAAACTGCATGGTTGTCATGACTAACTATAAAAATACAGCATTGTGTTCTTTGTTAGTTGGCTGCTAGGTTTATATGGGAGGTTTGAGAACCATTGATCTCAAACACGAGCAGGAAATGTCACTAATAATTTTAAATATGCTTACTTAAGACTGAACCAAGTAGAGGTTTACCAGCATCAGCAGGAAGGATGCTTTGGATTATTATAACTGGCAAACTGTTAGGTGAAAATGCAAAGGAATCCAGAAACTTGCAGACTAAGGTACATTTCTGCCAGCAGTTTGTCCAGTTGTCTACATGCCTTGTCATGCTAAAACAACCAGGAGCTGTTTATGAGGTTTATCACTGGAATTGGACTAGTCTACAGTTGCTTTAATTCCTCTGCTTCCTTGGACACCAAGCCTTTCCAGGTCCGGATTTCCCGCGAAACCCGCTGTCCGCTCTCCTCGATATTCATCTACGCATAACGCACCTACCCCTGCGCGCCAAATTACGACTCCCGAGCACGGAATCTCGACCGACCCTTCCTGTCGCCGGCTCATCAGGGACTCGGCTGGTGGGGGGGGGCTTATCAAAGTGCAGCGTCGTGGCTCAAAGCCCTGAATGGAGCTCCCACGGCCCCACCATTTCTGCTCCAAGCTCACCTCCAATCAGCATCAAGGCACGGTTCAAAACGCACCCTGTCGGGGGTGGCAGGACTCCAGACTGGGGAAGAGCTATAATGTGCCTTTGATTCCAGACTTTAATCGGAAGGAGCAATTGTAAAGGAGAAGTGCTTTAAGGTCGAAACTTTCTCAGACACGAAGGAAATTCTCTTTAGTACACCCTCCTCGGGGAGCTCCTGTACAGTGCTGATTTCTCCTTGACAGGTGAAGAACACTGTGATGGTTTCTGCTGTCCTGATAAAGAACACTGTGATGGTTTCTGCAGTCCTGATAAAGAACCCTGTGATGGTTTCTCTTGTACTGATGCTGATGAGAAGCGCTATGATGGTTCGGCCTATACTCTGATGAGGAGCACTGTGCCATTATTTTCCCATACTGCACTGCGCTGGTTAGCAGCAGAGAGAAAAAAAGAGAGAGAACACAATAACTTCAGTGCGATTGCTTATTCTATAGAGAGAAAGGTAACCTTCCATTTCAGACTCCGCTTCTTGTGTCAAAGGCCTAAGAAGTTACACATCTGCCCCCTCACCAAAGAGATGTTCTGGGCACATATCAGCAGTGCAAAGATAAGGGTCCACTTGACGAGCAGAGAGGGCAACCAGCCAAAGCAAAGAAATACTAAGCCAGCGTCAAACAGGACAGCATCACAAAGCCTAAGCCACAGACCAAAAAGAACAGAGACAAACAGATGTGAAACTATTTAGGTTCAGGTTTCCACTGCAAGACATCATCAATCATCCATAAACATCTTATTAGCAAAAAAAAAAAAAGTGACCAAACAATAAAAATGACACAAGAAATGAAATTCAAAGGACTCATATTAATGTTATAGTATCTGCAATTACATAAATCTTGGATACACTGCAATCATAACAGGTTTCCAATTCCCAAAAGGGTAGATTGCTTTGAATGGAAACCTAAGATTGAACCGACACTTTCCGTGAAAATTTCACTTCATTTTAAAAATAAATAAAATAAAATCGAAAACAGCTGCGTTTTTAACCCTTTCGGCTCATGGGTCTGTAAGAAATCTCCAAAGTGAGAATAACTAATCGTTAGTAACCCCAGAGAAGGCTTACCTTAAGACAGTTAGCCAGCTAGAAGTGGGATAATTAGGCACTTCAAAGACACATGCCTGCCGTCCCTAGAGGGTCAAAAACGATTTCCACCCCTTCCTGTTAAAGAGCCCGTTAGCTCCTATTTGTGGGTAGCAGGCCAGTTTAACTTCTGACATTTAATATTTGAAGATTGAGTGGGATCAACTACTTAGCCAAAACAGCATTACCTTCTCCTTCCCTGTCCCCAACCGTTTCCTAAAAACCCATTAATTTCCCTGATGTTCAGAAGGTTTCCATTGCAAATAATGCACGTCTACCCTGTTGACTGGCTGACGGGTGCTTCTTGTGAACACAGGTTCTCTGACAAGCAACAATGCTATACTATATGTATCTGTGTTTATGTCCACCACATACCAGAAGGCAATAAAATGTGAAAAAGTAAAAAAAGATTGTTTCTTTATCTTGTGTACGGCTTTGACCCCATTGGGAGGAGCCAGGAAATGCCTCTCTACTTCTATAAGAATTATAAAACAACAGTGTCTTGTAGGTAGGTAGCCTAGCCACATCCCTACTAGGGTATAAACGTGTCATTCCCCCGCTGTCTCCTTCTTTGGTTCACTCTCTCCACCTGCCCACAAGAAACCCCTCCTGCTCGACCTGTCTATCAATCAGGAAGATGAGTCACTGTTCTATAACATACTCCCTTGCTTTGATCACTGGTATCTTCCTCCTTGCACCAGAAGATATCTGTCACAAGACTGCCGTAGATCTTTCATCAGTGTATTGCACTGCCTACATACAATTCCAATATTGGAGCCCTCCTCAATACTGTTCAATCGCCTTCTACTCACACTGACCTTTTTTATGACACGAAAAAATGTTATGCATGTCATGTTGCATTATGATCAAACAGCATCTTTGAATGTCTTTGGTCATTCTCTCTGCGTGATTTGAACTACTGGAGGCCGGGTCTTTTGCAGGGTGGACATTTCTGGACTTCCGTCTGTTATAGGTTTTCAGAAGCATGTGTCTGTGAGTTATCATGGTATCATGCGTTCTCCTGTCATTCGCTGTAAGGCCTCAGCTGACCGCAAGGCTTCGACGATCTGTCAAGACTTCAAAAAACTGTTCATCTGACCGGAGGTATTTCTCAACAGGACAGAATTTGTATAATTCTTTAAAATTGTTATTTATGGCTAGAATTCTCTCATTCTTCAATAAAGCGTACATTTCTTTCTTTTTTTCCTTATAGTTCCAGGCAGTGTCTATCATACCTGAGACAGGGAGAGAAAAGCCTGCAGATCGGCTGTCCTTGAATCGTTCTTGGAGGATCTATGCAGGAACAAACACAAGAAGGTCTGAAGCAAGGATACCCTTTGGGCTGCTGTGTGTTTCCCTTGGCAAAACCCACGCACTTCTTGCCACTTTGGCCTACAATTTGTAATGGAGAGCTGCCTGTGAGACCGTCATAAAAATAAAGCTGAATTTTCTTTTTCCCTATAGAAACCACTTCCCTTTCTCTGTGTTCCCGCCAGATGCCCCACAACTCCAGGCTTTCATCTAAAAGCATACATTGGACATGTGAACTATGGAACCACATGGCCCCTCCCTAAGCAGGGGTGTGGGAAGACCAGACCCCCTCCATTGGAGCCTTTTCCCCTGGGCGTCTGTCGACTGTGGCCGGCTCCAGACCGCGGGGTCCCCTTGGACTGGTGGCTGTCCGGTCATGAGTGCAACCTGGAGTGGTGCCATAGCTCTCCTGGCAGAACCAAGGCAATGTGCACTTGGTGTACCATACCGGCTGCCCGCCACTCCCAAAGCTGAGACCCTCGCAGAGCCGGACCCCAGAACAAGGGTCCCATTGAGGAGGTGGAAATGGGTTGAGGCTGAGGCCCGACACCAACAGTGCAGGGGGGTGGAGGGGTGAGGTCATTGAGGCAGCTAACTAATGGCTCATAAGGACACAACCCAGATGTCCAAGTTCTCAGGACAGGGGTGTGTATTCCCACACGAGGAACTGCATGGCTGGGAATGACGCCAAGCAAACAGTGTCAACAAGAAGCCTTTCACTTCAGGCTACAGCGTTTCCCTCTTAACCCTCGTACAAGACCGAACACAAAATAGCCCTATTGTTTACCTGACATACAAATTGTGCAAATAACACTGTAGCTTTAAAATGGAATATTATTAAATCTGCTTTTTTGTAGTAATGTCCAAACTGGCCTAGTCATTTACTGTAGTCGCTCAGGTCTCATTATGGGAAGAGAACCCATGCAAACAACAGACAGTTACTTCAGCAATTTATTAAACGAACACTGTTTTATTGATAACCGTAGGCCAGCTGTCTTTCATGTCAGAAGAGCCGCACCATGTTCCGTGAGTCTGTGATACACCACAGACCTTACCTTGTACAAACAAATCCTGACCTGACTGGTGCTGACCATGCTTCTCCACCAAAGGAAACCCAACTTCAACAGTGACATTGTATTGTCCTGAACCGAATGTGTAAGCTCCATTATCCTGTCCTATGAAGACATCGTAGGACTCAGTCATAGCCAACTGCAAAGGGTACTTATTCCTGATGTTGAATACAGGGGAATTACCAACCAAATAAAAAAAATATCAGTTCATTAATAAATGATACTACTTCTCCTGTTTAAGTAATGTTTACTTAATGTGTTCAGCTAATCACCGTCAAAACTGAAGGATGCCCCACTTTAATGCCCGTGTGCACAATTAATTGCGGTAGTAAATACCTTAATTATGATAGTAAATATCCTTCATAACAGGATAATCACAAACTGGACTGGAAGTCATGGGTGTTAAATTTCCCAGCTTGTATTTCCGCGTGGCATTTGTAGCAATGAGATTGCCGTTTCTATCCCTATCCAGGAAAAACCATGAACTGCTGTCTCACGCCACCACATTCCCGCCAAAAAAAAAAAAAAAAAAGCCAAGACAAGAAAACTAAAAGCAATGTCATTCCGTCCAGATGTGATGTGTAGTCAATGCATGCATCCAGATGTGATGCGTAGTCATGTTTCCCAAGAATCTCGGCTCTCTCCACAGTCTTTTTAAGCAGAGCTATTTACAACTGCGCCAGGGGAGCACGCATGGAGAGAGTGAGAGTCTTAAAAACCACTCTTCGACTTCTGTTACTAATCAATCACCAGAAATCATTGCCTGAGTGTACGGCCTTTGATCCTGGCTTGTTTTCCTTGCGGTGGGTGGGAGTGGGGGTGGGATGGGATTGGAGTATGGCAAGAAGAACCTTTCCAAAATCCTCTGTACTCTAGAGATTAAAAAAGACCAGGAACAAATCTTTGTAATATGCACCCATATGTACAGAAGCATAATGTCAAAGGCTACAAAGTACAGGCCATAAAAATAACATTAAGA
>JAOVYW010002954.1:0-14543 GCA_025775045.1 Hiodon tergisus | reverse complement strand
CTCAGTCTCTCCTTCGCCCTCGTCTCCTACTCAGTCTCTCCTTCGCCCTCGTCTCCTACTCAGTCTCTCCTTCGCCCTCGTCTCCTACTCAGCCTGTGAACTGTCACCCGTTTTGAGAGGATGTGAAATGAAAACAAGTGATAAAATAATCAGAACGAATGCAGAGGATACAGTCAGTCAGTGCTGTATAGTGTTAAAATGCCTTCAGCGATGATACATTTTCCAGTTACTTACAGAGGTCTTACTTTTTAAGGTGGTTTACAGATCCTTGGTCAGTTTTTGTTTTTCTTGGGGTTTTATTTTGGGCCTTCTGAGAAAAGTTCTGTGAATGGCTACACTGCTCTGACCTCCGGCACCTTCCCGTATAGTCATCAGATTCGGAGATCCCATGGCTCATTGCCATTCAGCTGTAAGGTAATCTCCGCAGAACCCCCTCTGGCACAAGTAGTCCCTGGCTCTGATCAGACAGAGGTTACTGTGTGCAGTGAACCCCATCTCTTCAAAGGAAGAGACAGTCCTGCACAACACATTGCAATGCAGTCAAAATGAAGCAGTAAAATACGTTTTTTTTTTTAAACTTATCTTTATGTACCACACAGATGCATTCCTGGCTTGAGAGTGACCAGACGTAGGGAGTTAAAGCACCTGGTTTATGGCTTTGATGAGGCTTTTCTCCAACAACAGAAGTGAATAACAATAACAACAGTGAACAAACCTAACCATCAAAAAAGACGCTTCCGGGTACCGGCGTGACCGAATTGACCTTCCAGTTAACTGAAATGAAGTCAGTGAACCGACAGACGTTTTGAGTTTAATTAAACACAAAAACCTCTCAGTCCCGTAATTAACCCAGAGCAGCCCAGCTACCTCTCTGTTTAAGGCCTGTGGATTGCTTGCACCTGGGTGCGTTCTCGTTAGCGGAGCTCAGGTGCCACAGTTTGTTATAAGATGACGGTCACGTCCTCGCCAGCTGCTTGCTGTGCTTTATTTTTAGGTTTGTCCTCATTAGTTGTACGACAGCCCTAACGTTTGCAATTACCAGTCTACGACTTCTCGACAGATTTCTGAACGTAAGACTGTGGTCTTGGAGTGTGCTTTAATTTTTTTGGTTTAGTTTAGCCCGTTTTGGTAACAATAGACTACGGTAAACGTTACAATATATTTTTAAGAACTTACTGTAAGAAATTTTAATTGCTCTTTAAGCGAAGGACATAATTAACATAGCTGTTTCTGAAAATCTGCTGTGATTAGAAGAAGATTACTGGAAGGTTAATGGCGACTTTAATATATGTGACTGCATAAAAATAATAACATGATTTAATATATATTTATTTTGTTGTGGAACGCTGCCTGGAGCTACACCTTTGAATAAAAGGCGTATAACCCTTTCCCTGTGTCCCTTTTTCGGCCACTTTTGGACCAGACACACCCCAGCGTGCCACAATGTCATTTTATTTTATTTTGTGAGTTTTATTAAGGGAGTTTCAGATCTATTGCTGTTGGAGGAAAACAGTGCATCGGTTTGTCTGTATGTACTGCCATTATACAAATATTTTTCTTGGCAAAATAATAATTCACATGTTAATTTATTTGAATGTAATACATCTTAGAATTTGAATGTGGTTTTCTTGCTTGTTTGAAGTATAAAATATTTTATTTTTATTTCATTCAAATTTGCTTCAAATTCAGTCTTGTTTTTCCTGAAAATGTCTCCTTGAATTGCTGGTATTGCCATGATTGGCTCTCTACTTTATTAGAGCGCAGTTTACAGATGCAGAAACATTTGTAAGCACGGGTGATATACTGCAAAATGACACTTTTAGGGAATCATTGTGTTTGGTGAATGAAGCCGGGGTGAATGATGCCTACTTAAAAAAAAATGTAATAGTTTATGATAAAAATACATTTTAATCGAAGCCGGAAAATTTGGTTTACCGCACAACACTACTGTGATCTGATTAAATAGCAATAGGTCTACCACAGTGTGCAGACATTTCATGAACATTCCTGGAAGGAGGAAGTCATTCCAAGCTTTGAATCCAGCACCAATGGTGGTGTGTGTGTGTGTGTGTGTGTGTGTGTGCGTATATGAGACTGTGCGCACGCTTTAGTGCGTGTCAGTGCACGTGTGCGCGTGCGTCTCCTCCTTCACTTGTCCTGACACTTTCGTCAGCTTGGAACGTGGCTGATACAGAACCCTTCAGTGCACACTGACAGACACGTTCCCAGCAGAGGGGTTAAAGATATCCCGGGTGTGAACTTCCATCTAAGGTGTCATGTGACTTCTCTTCTCCTCGTGCGCACTTGGTGCATCACACTAAAAAAGAGGCATTGTCGGCTGTCTGTTGATGCCGTTGTTTCACATATGGCTGTCATTAGTTGCATCGGTTAATGACAGAGTTTTCTTCACAGTCTCACTTCAGAATGCAGACTGATCCATGCCACAATTTCCTAATTCAATTCACGAGACAAGAGAGGCCAAATATAGCTAACACCAATATTCACACTCTTTCTTATTTTGTATTCTGCAAGTGAGACCCACAATCTTTCCCAATATCATGGTGGGATCTAAATTAGTTAACTACAAAAGGCTGTTGCTAATGTTATTTGAGGCAATTGATGTTAATGCAATGACTATAGAAAAGCACTTTAATATTCATTTTGCAGTTTATTCCCATTGGGATGCCAGTGCAGTAGTAACAATCGATGGGGATTTCCAGAGCTGCCAAGGATGAAAACGTGTTTGCATGGTTCAGTCATGTGACCACAAAAGGACTAGTAAAGATGCTAGTAAATGCTAGCATTTCCCAGGGTATTTCCCCAAAGACACATCTGTGTTTAATTATCCAGAGTGGGTAAAAGTCTCCTTTTAAACTGCAGGACCTATTTTCACTCTTCACAAACAGAAGGCCTTCTTTTTTACTTCACCTAGTGTGAAAAAATGATAGAAATGTCATTTTTTCTTCCTTTTTATTTTTTTTCTGTTTAAGCGTGATTGCTGGTGGGCAGGATTGCCCTCTATGCTCCCAACCTGAAAAGTTCCATCGCTCAGCGCTTTCTGTCAGGAAGCTGATGCCGCGGTTTCCTGTTTGCCGCGGGAGTGGTGTTAATTGCACTCCCGCTCCCAAAAGAGACGGGCAGCTGGCGGCCCGAGTGGCGAGCTCCCCCAGAGGCTGGGAAATGTTTTTTTCAATCCCCGGCTGGGAAGAGACGAGGTCCCCAACACGAGACCGTGGTGGGGGGAGTCTACCGTCTATGCTCCTCCCTCGACCTGACAGCTCGAGTCCGCCTTGCACTTAAAGCTACTCCCACTAAAGCTGCGATTGAAGCGAGCGTTTGATTAAGCATCGCTCCCGGTGCCTGTGTGTCCTCCAAAAGGCCTCTTTGTATCGCTAAGCCAAATCCTTTGATAAAGCGGAGATGATCGAATCCCGCTTTGAACGCTTTGCCAACTCAGAAACTTTCAACTTTATGCACGACACGGAAATTTTTTCTCCAAACATTGTTTGCTGCGGAGGCTGGGAACAGGATCACTCTCGCCACTGCACCGGAGATGGCTGGGACTGAGATATAACCCCCAAGCGTTCTATAGGGTTCCCGGTTTTTTTTTTTGTGAACCCCCCTGCCATGGACGCTGGATAGAACTCAAGGCTTCAAGCTTGCTTTGTGACGGAGCGGTGTCGTACCTGTATGGGACAACTTGCAGAAGGAACGTGGCTATTGTCTGTTTGGTGCAACAGAGAATAATAAATCACTGAAGAGAAAAATGCCGCAGATAAGTTTGACCAAAAGGGATATATGAACCTCAATCTTACCGCTGTCGAGAGGTCCTTGTAACGGAGGAAAAATAGAGGGCTCTCTATTTATCTCTGTGGAAAGGTCAGAGGGTTGTAAACCTCAAAAGGCTCCCTGGAGGTTCCAGTGTAAGGAGCGTTTACAAATGAAAGGAGAGCGTTGGCCGGTTCCCCCGGGCCAAATTACTCACATATTTGAATGTTTGCGTTATCCGCCTACGATGAAGACTGTCCTTCGATCACATGACTTCCACAGGGAATGAGTGCTGAAGTGGGGGTGCATTGCCTCTTACTGGTTACCGCTTAAGGCTGATGGTGTCCAGCTGTAGGGAACTTCACTTGCGCACCGCGTTGCTTCCCCCCCTCCAGATTTCAGACTGTACACGGCATTCATAATGACTGGATGGTAGCTTCAGAGCAGCACGCGAGAGGGCTTCAAATGTGTTTTCACTGTCAGCCCTGACGAGAAGTATAGTGTGAATCAGCGTGATCCCAGCACTATTGTTCCGTGACGGCTGTGTTTATTTATCTATCTATATACAGTGCCGCCCACAATTTTCGTACCCTTGTTTATTGTAAATAAAAACATGATTCAACAGAAAGAAAATTGCTGTGAAATAGTTCATCTTTGCGAAGCATAATTGTAAGCAACTCAGATACGAGTAGCATGATGATCGGACCAAGGCAGAAGAAACCGTATTATTTATTAGTTGTTATATCTCAGCTTCTATATTTTTTTGCCGAGGAAGACTTTATCATTGGGTCTGTGGGCCAGAAATAATGCTAAACATTATTATTATATATTTTTTAGATAGCTGCAGGGCTAAACCGCTTCAGGAAGGGTGTCCTCTCGGACACCTGAGTGTCCCACCTAATGTGGGAGAGACCACGTTACTTGTGAGGCCTCCACAGTAGCTGGGCTCTTCACTACAAAGTGGTGCGTCTGACCGTGTCAGTGGGCCCCGCGTTTTCAGAGTCACTTAAGAGCGATGACTCAGCAAAATACGAGCGGGATCGCGTTTCCACCAGGCGAACGGAAATGGCGCTGCGAATGAAGTGAACGCGGAAGCGTCCCGCCATGGCCACAGAGATGCGTCGCAGACTCCAGCGTGCTTCCCACCTCCGAGGAGATCACCTCTGATAGCGGTCCAGGTCCGTGTCTGGGCCCTCTCTGATAATGAAGCCTTCAGCAAAGTGGCTTCAGTATGCGTAGTCTGGGTTGTCGCGGGTAGAAGAAATATCCATGAGCTGCAAATCCTCCCCCGAATCTGAAGGTTAGAGAACGAGCAAAATAAATTGTGAGTGAAACCACGAGGATCAGAAGTGGTGCACCCCAAAGCTGTTAAGCCCAGTTTCTCTTGAACATCCAGTGGGCAGTTAAGGGTTCGAAGAATGTGCATGCGCGTGCCTGTTCCAGAACGTGGTTTTCCTGGGTTCAAACAAGCGGCAGAGCGCCGGTCAGCTGTTGAGGCCAGCTTCAGGCATGTAAGAATATGGAAGGGGTGGCTCTCACTCACGCGGTGTACACAGCACGCTTGTGAAAGAACAGAAGGGTAGGCCTCTAGATCACACTGGGGCGAACCCCCGTCACAAGGTGACCAATCAGATCCAGAAAGGATGAAGCCAGTTTTGACAAAACAAAATACAAAAACTTTTTCTTACCCTCATAAACAGCATCAATTTGACCTGGGTTTAAGAGCAGCTATTTCTATGTTCCATCTACAGTGCCAGGTTTGCTAACCTCCATTCCAGCTGTATCTTGGAAAAGGTGTGTTTCTTGCACTTGCCGCAAAAATGTTGAAGAACGATGCAGTTAGAAAGTGCGAATGGATGAAGAGCCAGAACAGTGACGTCAGGGAGCCTCCGCCTGCCCGCTCGTTAAGGTGATTGACGCGGCAAATTGGGAAGGTCGGCCCAGTATCGATGATGAGCGCGGAGAGCGCCTTTATCCCCTGCCCTCCCCTGTTATTGTTCTGTGAGTAAGAAAACGGATAATAACCTTGGAGGTCTGAGAACCTCCGGCTGGTCAGGGAGGGAAGGCGGGCTCCCTGGCGATCACGTGACTGGGTCTCAGACACCCAATCGGAGGAGTGCGGAGACGCGGAGGTGGAGAAGGGCTCACCTTTAATGAGCTCCCTGCACCGCGTTATACTTCCTCGCGCTCAGCTGGAGCGTGGCTTCACGGGCGGGCTGCGGTGGAACACCCGAGCCCTAAACCCCTAAACCCCTGCCTGCCTCTGTTCTTCTGTTCTGTTCTGGGTTAGAAACATGCGCCCCGCTCACCTTGGGTTCGACAGTGGAGCTGTTTAACGCTCATTTCTGTGGATCAATCCTTTTTGCTTTGTTCTTTTATTTTAGTTGTGTGCAAAGTAGTGGTTTGTGTTTCAAATAGAATAGCTTCCAGGTTTTCATTTTGTATTTTTTAAGGTTCTGTTAAAAAATCTCTATCCAAAAAAAAATCGTATGGAATCGGCAGGGAATTTCAAAGGCAAGGTGTGGTCGTCAATACTAATGGGCCGAGTGAAAGTCAAGCATTCATTTAGCGAATGTACAAAGAATGTGGCTCTGTGTGAAACCCCTGTGAGGCACAGCCTAGCCTCATTCCAGCAGAGAAACTCATTTTCACCTGTAATTATGCATTTTAAAGGTACGCAGTCCTATTGCTCCCTTCCTCTGCCTGGTTCTGGACCAACATATTTCTGAACGTGTTTGCGACCGATCAGATGAAATGAAATGGCCAGATCTGAACACGGTCGGGCTGGGGGGAGAGTGCGAGATCAACAGCGAGGATGCCGGTGCTTATTGCCGCTATACCACACGCCGGCGCCCCCAGTTGCCAAACCCCAACACACATATTTATTTCACCGGCCTGGCTGCTGGTCTGAATCCTAGCACTACACTGCTCTCATCCCACTGCCCACTGCCCCAGGACGTCTCAGTCTGCGGACCGCCCTCATGTTACCAATCGGCGGTATCAGCTGTGGTTCTTATTTCCCACATCGACCTGCTCCCTGACCCTGGCTTTGAACTGCCCCATGCAATAGACTGACTCCTGCTGGCCCGGTATCACGGCCGTCGGCGAACACTAAACAAAAACAATATTCTCCTTCAAAACAATATTGCGGTGGCATTCCACAGCCCTGCGTTCCATTTATTTAAGTCACCTGATCCTACCCAAGTATGTCATGCACAATTGTACATTTTTGGTATAATAATAATAAGTAGAAACACTTCTGTGTGCAATGAAATATAGGACAGGCTGACGCAAAAATGCAGAGCTAAGCACCTCCTCTGCCGATGCATGTAGATCCTCATTTGATCCCCCTCAAAGAACGTCTCTTCAGGCAGAACTCGAACCTCCAACTGTCAGCTCACCCATATCAACGTGCCACGTGGCTTCCGCAGTCAGTCCGCCTTAGCCTGAATCCCAGCGGATCGCTTGGCGCCGCTCTCGTTCGCTTGCCCCGGCCTCCCGCCCCGGCCCGCGCGATCACGTGCCCGATCCGCACTCACCCCCTCCGCACCTTGTCGCTCTGCGTTATATTGGCGCCTGACGTCTCCGCAGTCGCTAAGCTTACTTATCCTCTCCGTAATTTATTTATGCCAAAAGTTTTGAGCGCTTGAGTTTCGCAGATTAGCGTTCGCAAAGGTGAATAGAGACGGAAGAGGTCTCTAAACCACGGCAGCGGTTTATTCCACAGGTAAATAAAACGGCGGAACATCTCGCCCGGCCGGGATTTCCTGTTTGGTCCCTCAGGTTGGCCGATGAAAACCCAGCGAATCGGGGCTTGGTGTTTTCCGCTGCGTGTCCGCTTCCTGTCACAAAGCTCCCGGACCCCGGGGCCCTGAATGTTTCATGCCTTCAGTGCCTTTGTCTCGGCTGCAATCTGGCAGCTGCCGTTTCCGCTCATCAGGCCTTCTGATCCGCCGGGGCGCGCCGAGGGCCGACCAGGCGCTGTAATTGCTTTGCATCTAAGCCGCGGCATGCATCCGGGTGAAGAAGCTGCACTTTCGGTCTGCAAGATAATGTACCTGGGATCTTCTCTCATCTGGGGATATGCTCAGACCTAGTTTTCATATGCAGGCTTACATTTGGCCTCCGGGTTAGATGTCAAACGCTTCTGCACTCAGTAGACGTTTTCCTTTCACTTTTGGTTGATAACTCTTTGTTCGATTGGGCGAGACCCCCGGGGATGCCATTTGATCCGCCTAACTGTGCGTTTTGTGTGGTCGGGGTATGAATGGCATGGGCTGTGAATATGAGTCACAGAGTCACAGAGTCACAGAGTCAGCTTTTACTTTTCTTTCCTCTTCCTCTGCTGCCTGCCGGACAGCAAGTAAGAAGAATCGAGGATCACCTGGTAAGTAGTTTTGTGAAAACCTAGCTTTAAATTGTTGGTTATATGTAGGTAAATGGCTCCAATAAGCTCTCTTAGTATGCACTTCTGCAGATAGAAATGATGTGCTCATGACTATCTGTGTGCCATCTGCTGGTTAAAACAGAAACCGTAGAGTGCTGAAATCCCGCTAACGTTCCTTCTTCTGAGCTGTGGGCTTTTGAGCTGATGCATGCGTTCATTGTTCATTGCATGCTTTTTAACACCGCAGCCAGAAATTGATAAAATGATAATTGGCTGCTGAAACTACCTAAAATTACACAGAGGCGCCATCTTTCATTCACAGGGAGTTATTCACAGACCTGTGCGCTGTAGAAAGGTCATTGTCTAACTAATCTCTGGCCTGTGGTTCCGATCGCATCCAGTCGGTTGTGGAGGAATCCCTGCTCTGATTGGGGTTAGTCCCGTACACTGAGAGGCCGTTGGAGTAAAGTTCATACCCCCCCCCCCCCACCACCACCCTTTTTTTCCTTCAAGCTCCTAATGAATTCATTTGGCTGCGACAGAAAGATTTACATTCCCAATATGAGCGGCCTCCTGACTCAGGCCTCTCTGAATCCTTTTACAATGTGATTAGGGCCAGCCCCAGGGGACAGACTCATTAAGAGAATTGTGGCACTGTGACCTGCCACTGCGAAGACAGCCAGGCCACTGCCACCGTGGGCTCTGCATCAGGTTCAGCTCAGCCGTTACAGGACAGAGAGAGCCTGAACTGCTGGTTGCCAGCTGGTCTGTTTTTTAATTATGAATGTGATGAATGTAGGACGATTTCGTCCATACGCGAAATGCTTTCTTTGTATATTGCCAAAATCTGTAACATGTCTCGAAAGAATTTATTTTCAGTGAAGTATTTCAGTATTCGCCTCGTTGGCGAGGAAGGCAAAGATATGTCCAGAGCCATTGCAACGGGTATCGCGCCCGTTTTTAGCTCACCGTCACACCCCTAACACAACATGAGACTGACTCAGTATTTCTCACTGCAGACGTCCTGCTTTTATTAATGATACCCACCCCCCGTCGCCAGCCAATCATGGGCGTCCCAGGGAAGTTAGTTTGCTCTCGGCTTCCTCCCTTAATGTCAGGATTTGGCCTGAGAAGCGCTTTCGTTGGCTGAAAAGGTCAAAAGTTTCACGTAAGATGTTAATGCGCTGCGACTCGCGAGGCAGCTCCTTCGGAGAACAGCTCCGGCAAAAACAAGGCTCCGCCGTGGCCCCCGCCAAATCCTGTCGGTTTCCCGTCATTCTCACCCAGTTTTACGTGGGATTTGAAAGGCCTCAGCAAGGACAGGGATCCGCTACGGTCCAGGCTTTATTGTGGAGACTCTGTTGGAATGCTTTTCAAAGTGCTCTCAGCGGCTTTGACAAGATCCACACAATGATCAGACAGCGGTGGTGCGTCACACACCTGACTGGCGGTTTGATAAACGTGGGCGCGGAGACACAAGAGGCGCGGGTGCCGCCCGCCTTGTGTGCGGGCAACACGCCGCCCCGGCTTAAATTACACCTGTCGCACCACTGCGCCGGCACGGACGAGGCGCGATTTCAGGCGACTCAAGAAGCCGGCAACCGGAATTCATTTGGCCCAGGCGCAGAGATGCAGGATGTGAATAGGGCTTTGCCTAGAACGGCGTCCCCGCTGAGGCGCGTGGCGCATCTGCTCAACTTCGTCAGCTCACAACTCCCGAGGACAAGGCTCCTCCTCCTTAGCCGAGCGTTATTCTTATGGAGAAGTCACACCTGTTCACCACTTATTGGATAATGAAGCAAAAGCGAGTCTGGACACAGTTGTGTCTCTTAATGACTTACAGCATAATATGGCCAGTTATTAAACGTGTACACTACGCCAACCAAACAACCTCCATTTGTTTTCCATTTCCGTTTTTTGTGTTTATTCCAGTTTAGCTTTCTTTGAAAAGCTCACAAGATCAATTGAATTAGCTCCTTTCGAAAATTAAACTTCCACAAAGAGTGCCTCAACACACTTCAACACCTCATTTAAAATGTCAAATTTCTTCTTAGTTAGAAGTGGCATCCCAGCAGTGACTTCCTGGTCTCTTGGCTGGTGACGTTCAGCTAGTCAGCTGGGTTTTGGTTCCATGCTTACCCCCCTTATAAAACTTTAGACCACAATTATGAGGAAAAGTAATTCATTAAAGAGTCATTTGGGTTAATCAAAAAAATCGAATAAACCGAATTCTCTCAAACCCACTCTGCCCAATTTTGGATGTTTCAATCTGTGATGCATCCAGCAGCCAAACTAAACCCACATTAATCTCTTTAATGGTTGCCAAGAAGACAGTGCTGGTTAATGGGGAAGAGAGAGCCAGATTATCTTTGAATCCCCCGGTTTAACATTTGGGTTGAATCACAAAATGAAGACAAACACAGAAACGTGCTCAAAGAATCGTTCTGAACTTGTCCGACAAACACTGAATTTACCGCACGGGTCTGATTTTTTTCTCGTGAACATTGCTGCTGTCCCTAACACATATTAATGCAAAGGACAGTTGAAGTAAATTGGACCGTAGTTAATGTCTCCACACAGCCGCACAACCCTACATATAATTTTTTGTTACGTTTTTTTCCCCCTCACTTTTTATTGTGTTCATCTGATTAAAAAACTGGATTCAGTGACTTTGACGAACCGGCTTCAGGTGACTTTGACAACTGGATCTTTGACAATCTGTGGCCAATTTCACCGTGTTCTATTGCTGCTACCAATGCACATTTAAATGCTGCCTTCCCTTGTGAAACCACTATCAATAATTTAGCGTGCCAGCTGTCCTGATTGATGTTCTCAGTCCTGAGGGAAAGGGGCACATTTAAGAGGTGAATGGTTAATAAAAGATCATGCAGTTATCTCGGCTCAAAATGCAGCAGATTGTGGCATGTTGTTTTAACTATTCATGGAATGGGCCATATTGTCACAGCAGGGAAGTGGAAATATGCCTTGTTTCTGGTTAAAAGCACTTACAATAAGCTTTACAAATTACCATTATTAAATGTTTCCTTTTGTAGATGTAATACCACACCGGCGTATGAGAAAATTAGGGTGTGTGTGTGTGAAGCTAAATTGCTAGCAGATCTGCTGGGAACAATCAAACAAGGTGCTCCTGCTAGCACTGGTCAGCTTGATCAGCGAGTAAGGGTTTCTTGCTCTTGTCCAGCAGGACGTACTCCACGTCAGCCGAGTTTGGGGTTTTTTTTTAAAGGCACTACAGGGTCTGAAAACCACCTGCGATGAGAAAACATCTGTAACTTTGCCGGCTTATAAATTGTAAGACCCAGCGTCCCGTCTCCCCCCCCCCTCCCTCTCATTTGCGAAGCAGATTCCGAAGCTCCGGCAGACCCTGTGGCCCCGGCGATCGTGATCCCGCCAAGAAACACCACGGTGGTGGCAGGCGCCGGCGAGGCCACAATGGAGTGCGTGGCCAACGCCAGGTGAGAAAACCCCCCTCCCAGACCACGGCTGACTGCAGTTAAAGCATTGACTTATCTTTGTTTGACAGCCTGCAAGATTAAATCATTTCAGGTCCTGTCTTGGTTTGTGACTTATTATACCATAGCCGTTACATGGTATAACATTTGCAAACAACTTCCCTAAATCACGAAGCTTTTCCATCTCAACCAGTCAAGGCAGTCCAGCCACGATGGCAGTGGGTAATTCTGTACAGTAGATGGATCATTCTTTTGTATACATTTATTCCTCTACGGCCTGTTACTCTCTTTAAGAGTTTTGTTGTCTGCGCAAACCTTTGATCACGACGCTGTGCTCCAACATAACACTAGGAGGACAATGCGCGTTAAGACCCCCCCCGCCGAAAGTCACGTGCAAGTGTGTGGAACCCTGTGGCCTGACCACCGCATCTGCGCTCCTTCAAGTCTTTCCCCTGTGTCTGCTGCACCCCAGGCCTGTGGAGAAACTGAGCATCACCTGGAAGCGCAACGGCGAGGAGCTTCCCAGCGGAGTGGGCACGTTCGGGAGGAGGCTGACCATAGTCAACCCCACCTTGGCCGACGCCGGGCCGTACGTGTGCGAGGCCGCCCTGCTGGACAGCAGCGTGAAGCCGGCCGAGTCCAGCGCTTTCCTTTCGCTCGCAGGTAACTCCCACGGAGGCAGAGGGGCTGCGCGGCAGTGACACCTACTGGCGAGGGCTTCGTGTGCAGAAAATACCTGCTACAGCACTGATACCATTGTGTGATAGTTCCATGTGGAGAAATGATTCTTCTCTCTTCTTCTGCAATGAATTTCAGATTGAAAAACCTTGTATTTGGTCAGACCCCCACCTTTTTGTTCTTGTTTATCGACCTTAGAAAATATTACAATCCGTGGAATCAGTGTAGATGAGCTCTAACAGGCAGGCACACTTGCTTCATTTTGGTGATATTGCACAGAGACAAAAGCTGTTCTTTTAGCTGACTAACAGGACGTCAAGCTCGAAAAAACTGGATGTCAAGACTTCGGTACCTTAAGAGTGCCATTTACCTGAGGAAAATAGGTTTTTTGTTACCAGTTATTCCGAATTGCCCAGTCGTGTGGTATTTTGGATATCAGTTCACCGGTTCTTATTGTCCGTATGAGTAATGTCTGTTTATGTTTCTGCCACAGAGCGTCTCCCCACATAATCTTCTTTTCTTTTTCTTTTTTGCAACAATATTTCATTTCAGTTCATTTCGTATTCCAACTTTCCAAAAGCCTCGTGTTTGTATTCAAACCACCGGGCCTATTTTACCATTTTGCTATAAATAGAACATGCATTCATATTTATTCAATGAAGGAATCAGCCGAAATTTAAATTTATAACCGGAGCGGTTTAGATGTTAGCAGTATACAGGCGTTGAGGCATCGCGGGTCCCTGTTTAACAAAGCTGATTTATTGAAACGATTTTAAATTGATAGAGGACAAAACATCCACAGCTATTATCTTGACATGTCATTGGACATCTCCCGCATTCTTCCCACCGAAGAAAGTGTGGAGCGATTGAACTAAACGGCGCGTTGAATATTTATAGCACAGCCCCTCTGTTCATTCTAAAGGTGTTCTTAGACTAAGCTGGCAGATAAACCTGGTAGTGTCGGAGGTTGAAAACGCCATACATATGAATAACGAAGAAAGCCCAGACATGAACGGTGAATTGCATTGTATGTCTCAGCTTGGAGTGATTTACTCAGATTAATGGGGGCTGCCAGTGGCTTATATGCAGCCTTTTGTGTAAGTCTGCAGATGTTCTCATTGTTGGCCGCATTAAAATCTCTAAATACGTATTTTCTTTCAACCATCTGTAGCTACAGCAGGTACGCTCAAGATTTTACCAGGAAAAGAACTGATAGACTGAACATTTCACTTTAAAATTAATCATTCAAACTTTATTTGCTGTAACCCATTTTTACGAATAGAATTTGTCTCAAAGCACTGAACAGATTGCATTTTCCAGAGGGAATAAAAAAGCAAAAAACTAAAAAACCCCAGAGCCAATTGGGAAAAACTGGAAAATGATTCTCCGACCCCAGAGGCACTGGAGAGAACTTCTGGAAAAGGGCAGTATAGTAGAAACATATTAAATAAAACCGAATAATAAAGTAATCAGTGAGGAGCTGAGTTGATATCTCGGCTGGAGGAGGTTGGAGGAGAGCCAGAAGTGTACTACAGGTGGTTCATTCTTGGGTCTTGGTTCCTGCTGCCAAGACTACACTGGAGAGACCCCAGTTCGGATTGGCGGCCCCTCCCTTGTTTACCCCTCCCATGCCAGGAGAGCAAAACAGGGTTAACAGCTGACAAACAAGGGGTGGGGGAGTATATTAATTGTTTAGTGTTGTACAACCTCACGTATCGTCTGCAGGAATATACTATGACAGCATACAAAAACAAAACATGTGGCGAGATGCAAGGGATTATTATTATTATATTTATTTATGGACCTCAAGGTGTTTTACAGGAAACAATTCACATTCATAATAATATATTGAAATTCCAATACACTCAACATAATAAAACGTTGAAATACCTTAAAAGGAATAAAATACTGTATTCAGTAAAAATAAATACATTTAATAAATAGAGTATACTAAAAACGGCTTTGGTATATAAATAAGAATTAAATCTTTAAAATAGCAAGACTGCTAGCATCTCTGTAGTGAGCTCCATAATTTAGTTTAAGAAAATTCAACAGCTCTTGTAAGCAACTGGGTGCTAATCCATTTAGGCCTTTATAAATAAAAACGGTACTCTATGGTTAACCAGCGAAGTGACCCTAAGACTGGGTGAATTGGAAATATTTTCTTTTGCTTTGACTGAGATCCAAGCAGCAGCATTTTGCATAAGTCGAGAAGGTTTGGTCACCGTCTCTGTGCT
>JAOVYW010002953.1:0-14543 GCA_025775045.1 Hiodon tergisus | reverse complement strand
TTATGTAAAGCGTCTTTGTGACATGGCAACATGTGAAAAGCGCTGTATAAAAATAAAATTGATTGATTGAATTGATCCTCTCTGCCAGACCAGGGTTAGAAATGCTCAGCTTCCACCATTGGCAGGGGACCTGGCAACGCAAGTGGCTGCCCTCTGTCAGATCACCTAGTTTCCTATCCTATTCCTATAGGGTATCGACTGAGGACCAAACACATACAAGACAACACTGGCAACACATCTCCAAGGCTACTATGCTTCTGAGCCTTTGCTGGGCCTCAATGCCCACTCTAAGGGAGCCACAGGAAGACATATCATGTGGAGGAAACAGAAAATGGAAGTATTGGTGCTAAAAATGAATATTCGCTACAGTTACGGTGTGTCCAGATAAACCATCTAGAGAAAATGTGTGAACTTTGGCCTGCGATTGTCATGATAAGGATAATTGTCGGGCTGCCTGGCAATGCCATTTCTCCACCCTTCACTTTATGTGTCCAAACAACTTGGTTTAGTTATTGTGGTAATTCATCATCCCGTTGCCAGTAATGGTGCTCCGGAAACAGCCTAGCTCATCGTTTGCGTTAAAACAAATTAGAACAACTGAACTTGTGAGCAAGATAAAGCCAAGCAAAAATGTCCACAAACTGCCCCCAACCCCTCCTCACCCGCTGTACACTTTAGTGACGTTGTTGTTGATCATCTTGTCGAAGCAGTAACGGCGGTAGTCCTCCAGTGCGTCTTTGAAGGCGATGACGGCAAGGACCACCACCAAGGGGATCATGGTTATCTCCTTCTGAAAGGCCTCTACAACCGGGACCCAGTTCAGCAGCACCAGGAACAGGAAGTACAAGTTGGCCGCTCTGAAGACCACATAACACATAACCACACAATCATGACTCCCGTCAATTCTGGGCAGTGAGAAAAAACAGCTGAAAAGTCAAAATAATCTAAAATGTGTTACAGTTAAGGTCTTGTTAAGGTGACCATCTGAAAAGTTGGGTTATGCACAGATTAGTCTTTTTAAAACCTCCATCTGAAAAGTTGTGATTATTAGTATTACACTGACTGTACCATACGTTCTCACAGAGGATATTGGAGCTTAAGGCCAGCCATACTCATACGAGTAGACGAGGCTGGATTCAACTTTACAAAGAAAGGACGAAGACAGAGAAATGTCATTGGTCAGCGTGGTTCGAAATGTACTTTTTGGCCCCTACAACAAGGCAAATTCACATAAATTCCCTCAACGGGACCGTAATTCCCACTGAAGAGCGAGGCAGAGGCGTGCTGAGGATAGCTACAGCACTCACAGAGGCCTGTGAAGTCATAACGGCAGAGGCGTGCTAAGGACGGCTGCGGCACTCACATAGGCCTGTGAAGGCATAACAGTAGAGGCTGCGGCCCTCAGAGGAAACTTTTTTCTAGATGAATGGCCAGAGACTAATACGGATGAAATGATGGATAATAAAGTAACTGTAAACATTTGTTGGTTGTCGATAATTTTGTGGCAAACTGATTTAATGTGTTAATCTTCAGCAGAAAGAAACAAACACACATTACATTTGCACTGTAAAAACACCCTTACAGGCAATGTCTCTAACACGTAATACAATTTCCAAATCCCTAAATAAATAAAAATGTCTTGTATATAGGATTTGCTAATATTTCCAATGCTGAAATTTAAAATTTACTACACCAGTGTGGGAAAAGGCTGCAGCCATGATATAATCAATATATGATTTTAGAGATTTTATTGGAAATTAAAGCTGTGGATTTGGGCTATTTTAACCTAAGTCTGTTTTGGTGGTTGTTGTAACCTTTTATGGAACACTAAAACATACTTTTTTTTTGTGTTTAAATCCCAGTTTCCACATGGTCTTTGCTGAAAGAAGAAAATGTAGGTCACTCATGCCACTGTAGACTGTAATCCTCTACTGAAAGCAATGCCTTATTGAACCAAATCCAATTCATTTGAAAGGTGAAACCAAGTGGCCTTTGTGTTAAAATTGCATTAAATTACTGCATTACAGCAACGCAGGCCATAAAACACACCTTTCTATTGCTCAACTCGGTGCTATGAAAACACAACACCTAATACCAGCGGTTCCAATTTGGCCAAATCTCTTTCCAGTGTATGTATTCAAACTTAATTTTGTTATTGGTACTAATAACGTAGAATATTTGTAATATTAGCGTGTTCATTTAACGCGGTAGTTGAAGGACTTGACACATTTCTTTTGCTCAGATTAATTCAATTTGGCATTAATATTGCTTTTTTCTCCTGAATACAGCCTACATTACATATTCTGGGCCGTACAGGGGGCCCACATTACATGTTCTGGGCTGCACATGGGGCCCACATGGTAAACTGGTTGAGAACCACTGCCTTATTCAAATAAAATGAACGAGAAGCAGAAGCAGAACTCAAAGAGTAATTCATTGAGTGAGCCATCCCCTTGAATATTTAATCCATAAGCAATTAAACATTTTCAGAAATAAAATTTTTCCATCTCAAAAGTTCAGAAAGACATATCAGCTTCAAACCAATTCTTTGGGAACTGTAAAACACCATGGAAACTGGCCAGGATCTTACCTGTGAAACTGCTCAAACAAATTTATGGGTATAAAGGTGAGCAGCGTATACTTGGTGGTACGAA
Source organism: Hiodon tergisus (assembly GCA_025775045.1). Lineage (NCBI taxonomy): Eukaryota > Metazoa > Chordata > Actinopteri > Hiodontiformes > Hiodontidae > Hiodon > Hiodon tergisus. The sequence continues at coordinate 11,889 of JAOVYW010002953.1, read as the reverse complement.
TACGGTTGCTCTGGTAGCCCTTGGAGATGCTGTGATACTCATCCTTGAAGGGTCCGTGGCGTGCAATAACTGTTCGTCTCTTGCCTGTCATCTTCTGAGGTAGTGGATCCTGATTGCCTTTTTCAGCTGGGGCCGAATACCAGCCCTGCCCGGGCTCGGCGGAGAGAAGCCGCCCACATCGAAGTTGCACATGACGCAGCTGCTCCATGGCCCCCCCCCAGTGGCCGAGCCTGGAAGCCACTCCCAAGGCAGTCCTCACAGCACCATGGCCCACCTGCAAGGCCCAAACAAATAGGGCTGCACGATATTGGAAAAAACTGACATTGTAATATTTTGTTTTTCTGCGATATATATTGCGACATGAAAAAATACAGGACTTCACCAGATGACTTGAATAGCTCTATTTGAGAATAATTAATCATTCTAGAATGATGGGGTGATTTTGTAGGGAACTGCATCTTCACAGAAAACTAAAATTAAAAAAAGAAACTGAAAATGACTTTTTTTCTCCATTTCTGTCTTTTTTGCCTGTTTCTCACTCATCCTTTCATCATGCACAACCAGAGCCTGCGTGTCAACAATGTGCAGCAACGAACCCCATGTTTTAAAATATTATTATTATTATTAATACACTCTGTGTATCCAAGCACACATAAATCAGAGTAAATTACATCATATTAGACAGCTATAATGCTAGTTTTCCTTTTGAAAAAAATCAATATATATTGTAGACTGATTACCTTACTGTTTACCTAACTGCATCGCACGTTCTGCAATGTGACTACTGCAGATTCGTACATCTGAAACGATGTCGATGCTGAAACGATATATCGGGCAACCCTACAAACAAACTACCTCTGTCACAATGGAGGGGATTTTCCTGGAGTGTTACTGACGCATCATATGATGAAGCAAGCGCATAAACACAGCCAACTGTGTGGCTGTAGGCCACTGGTAGAGCCCCAGACATTTTCTCCTTCCTCATTTTACCCGTGACTACACATGCACTTCCTCTTTAAATCCACCAATAAAAGCACACCTCCATGGGCTTCAATTGATTGACAAATTAAATAAATGAAACATTTATTGAATGCACAGATGCAGTAAATATGATTTATTCTCATCTGAATGAGGATAAATCATATCAGCCCTTTGATCGTGTGGGTTTATAAAATCAGTTTTCACCTTGCCTGCTACTTGATTCTTTTTTTTTTGCTGGAACTAAATCTATCAAAATCTTCAGAAAAGAGATTAAAACAAACATGTAAAACATGTTAAACAACATACCAACATCACCTGCAAGTGAACAATCATGAGCTGGAGCCAACTGGAGCAAACCTTCCAAGAACATGCCCACACAAGTCTTATCTGAGGGAGGAAAAAAGACATTTCCTGCCAGAACCCGAATGAGTCGGCCTAGCTGGCTGACTGAGTCTTAAACACAAAGTGATTTATCAGCAGTGTAAATATATTCATAAATAAACCTTTATATTTTCACGGTTATTATATTGTTTATTATCCTTTTCTGTGAAAGGATCTTATCTCATATTTGTCCTACAAAGACAGGTAAGAAATGTACCCTAGAAAAACAGAACTAAAGATGGTACGTTACATTAAGAGGAATAAAGAGTAGTGATGATAAATTGTGGTTCTGTGTTCTCTAGAGAGATATTTTGCTCTCAGGTATCATCAGAAACTGTACCTGGGAAATCTGCCACTGAACTGGATCCTGTATCTCCTGCACTATGACTTCAACAAAGGGCTGTTATGAGGGTGGATAAGAACAGACGGGGGTTGCGTGCGCTCATCCGCCTTGCAGCGCCCAAGCCCCTTTGAGTGGCCTTGTGAAATTCCCTAACCGGGCAGAAGGACTGGCCAACACTCTGCAGAGCTAAAAGTAAATCAGGAAATGGGAATGGGGCTGACACAACCCTGCCCCCAACAGCAAACTCACGTGCAGAACATGCCAGCTCGCCAAAGCTGACTTGTGGCAGCATGGACTATACTTAAATCTTTAAATGTTTCACTCAGTTGGAGGACTTTTTAATTGAACTAAGTGACATCATTAAGATACAGATTCATTTTTGAGCTGATAAAATAAACTTCCTTTTGAAAAGAAAATCCCAATATAAGCAAACAGATCTGTGATCTCCATGGCTGCCTAACTTCTAAATACTTAATTGTTCCATTATGCATAATTTCCCCATCATGATTTTGGTATACAGGACCTACAGACACAGTAGTTGAGGATACCACTCTCCTTAGAACATTAAATCAGATGATTAGCGCAGGGATACCACACTGGAGTCATTTGCAACAAATCTGCCATTACAAAAATATATTTTAAAAGCTGCTATGAACTCTGTATAAGATTTCAAGGGATTCTATGACATAAATTCTAGTCTCTTTTTCCTCTGTTGAGCAATTTAGTCATTGTTTGGGCCTTTTTGATGAAACCAAAGGACCATAATGTCCGCTTCTTCTATCCAATACACTTTATGCCAGGTAATGGTAGGTAGACCAGGGGTAGCCCCCCTGTACCTAGAGTACCACAATTCCACAGATTTTCAAGGTCTCTAATAATTTGTGAAACACCTGAAGCACTTGGTCATCTGTGGTAATTCAGCATAATAACTGATGCAAATTTGCCTACCCTTGAGCCCTTCGGACTTAAATATAATGCATTCACACGTATAACCAGCTTGTTTTGGCAGACAAGACCCCTGACAAGGAATAGAACCTGGGTCCATTCACTACTGAACACACACACACACACACACACACACACACACACACACATATACATATTTGAATAATGGATTAACTCGCCAATAGATGATATCCTTATCGAGCAGTCCAATGTTCGACTGTCTCACTAATAGTCGCTATAGATATCTATAGTGCATATGAACATCTAAACAACGCAATTCATGCTGCTGTAAATTTTATTTACAAGCATTCTGCTACAAATATAAATGCAAGTGTAAAGTTAAATCCAGTATCCGTGTAACCGTGAACAGACCCGGGGTCCCTTTGGCATCTATAATTTGTTCTGGCTAGATAGTAGTACGAGTTGTTTGAGGAAACCAGGTGAACGTTTCATCTATAATGGATGAGAATCTTTAGCTTAGCCCACCAAATTGAATCAACAACATTGTAGTTTAATGCCCATATTTAAAAATAAATTTAAAACCGTCGCAAGATACTACTGTTACATCAGCTTCGCCGAGGTATCTTCTCGATAACTGTATTTTATGATAATCATGCGGTAAGGCAGGGTTATTTTCGTTTTCTAGATAGCCTATTACTATTTACGTTAGTTTACAAATTAGCTACATATTAAATTTGACTGAAGTGGTCCTAGTAGCTGTCGGTAAACGGCAAGTAAAGCCTGCTAATTTGGATGCTAACAGGCATGCATAACCGGAAACAGTACAAACATAAATCGTGGAATTGATTATAGCGAAAAAAAACACTGATACTTAACGGTATGAGTTAGTATTGCAGAGCAGCTGCAATTGTTGCCTCTTTGTTGTGCAGCTATCGAGCAAGTAAAATGATGATTAAATTTAAAAAAAGATATAGAACCTACTATTCGTCCGATTGGTCTCTGACGATCACAGCGATATCATCTGAAGTTCCCCAATGTGCGTAATCCGGCGATTAACATATTTCATATACAAACTAAAGGAAGCTTACTGTGGTTTCATTTTCCATCGACGCACTCAAATCACATGTTTAAAACAAACTAATTGAATTTGAAGTTTCTCGTCTCTTTCGCTGCTAGCTCAATTTAAACAGTTCACATCTTCCTGTTCATTGCAATATGTTTCTCTGGGTATTCCACAGTGGGTGCTATGTGCAAACTGCAAGTTTATTTCAGGAGCAATTACTAACCCTCCGCGGTGCGGAAAGGTGGCGCTGCAGTTAGTTTGACTGACTAGCAGATTTACCAGTTATTAACCCCCTATGAGTCATGACAACAACATAGTCCTACAGTTTCTAACGATGGGGCATTCGAAAGCAAATCAGAACCTCGTTCTTTCGACTGGACATCTCGGGAATACACGTGTAGGAGCCTTGGACTAAATAATTGCACCGAAATCTTATTCAAACTAGTCATAATATTGTAGCGTTTTCTAGAGAGCTACTACTCTGCGGGGTTTCAAGCACGAGTCTGACACCACTTTAACAGGAATAAATGCTCTTTATTTCCCATATGCGCTTACGACCGCCTTGACAAAGGCAGAACCGGCAGTGGAAAGAACTGACAATACAGCGAACTACACGGAAAGCCCTCACATTGCACACACAAACCTGCCCATGGTGAGGGAACTAAACCTTAATCTAACAGACATAGAACATAACAGTTATAACTACTAAATTAACTGACAACACGTTTAAGTAACACGAAACATCGAACACACTATTTACACGTTTTACAAATTGGGAGCCGGGCTTCCCAGCAGCCCTTTCGGGGATGGTGAGACACCATTGGCGCTGCCTGCCATCCCCATTACACAGCCCCCCTCTCAGGCCCGACCGTCCCGGCGGCCTTGAACAGTTCCGCCCTTGGTTCTCCGGACTCCGCTTCCGGATCTACCACCCCCGGCGGAGGGAGAGGCCGGCGAGCTTGGCAGGGGGCAAGGCGGTCTTGGTGCAGCACCACCACCCAGAGGCGCCGTCGCAACCGCACCCGATAGCACACAGCCCCCACCACCTCCAGTACCTCGCAGGGGCCTTCCCAAGCGGGGGCCAGCTTTGGGGACAGGCCCTTCTTGTGGCGGGGGTTGTAAACCCACACCCGATCCCCAACGGCGAACCCGGGTCCCCGGCAGTGCTGATCGTACTGCCGCTTTTGCTGGCCCCCGGCGTTGGTGAGGTTGGTTCGGGCGAATGAGTGCGCCCGCTGCAGCCGCTGTTGGAGCTCCCATGTGTAATCGGGCCCTGCTGGGGGACCACTGCTGGGCCCCGGGGGTGCACCAAAGGCTAAGTCCACTGGGGTGCGTAGCTCTCGGACAAACATGAGGGCAGCAGGTGTGCACCCCGTGGACTCCTGGACCGCGGTGCGGTACGCCCACAGGACGAGGGGCAGGTGGCGATCCCAGTCCCTCTGGTGCGCGGACACGAAGGGGCCAGCTGCGTCGCTTTGGGGATGAAGGGGGGTGGTCCGGGTCTTCCGCACCCCCAACCGTTGGCACACCTCCGCGAACACCTGGGACTCGAAGTTCCTGCCCTGGTCGCTGTGGAGCTCCTCGGGGACCCCCAGGTGGGCAAACATCCCCTCCAGCAGGGCATCGGCCACCCGGGTTGCGCTCTGGTCGGGGAGGGCATAGGCCTCGGGCCACTTGGTGAAATAGTCCATCGCCACCAGGATGAACCGGTTGCCAAACTCCGAGCGGGGGAAGGGCCCCAGGACGTCGATCCCCACTCGCTCCATCGGTGCCCCCACCTGGTGCTGCTGGAGTGGTGCGCGGGGTCGATTAAGGGGGCCCTTCTATGCCCGACACATGTCGCAGGTCCGACAGTGGTGTGCCACATCCTGGTGGCACTGGCCCCAGTAGAATCGCTCTCTCGCAGTGCCTGGGGGAACAACAGCTGCCACCGCAGCTCGCCACTCGCCAGGACGCGCCACCCCTTGTGCAGGACCCCTTCGTGGACTTCCTGGGTGTCCCACGCTGCACAAAGTGCTTTAACCCCACGGGGGTGGGGGGCGAGTGCAACCCGGGCCGGTCGGCGTCCATCTCTCACCCACTGCAGGACTGGCCCAACCTCCGGATCCTCCGCCTGCTGACGGGCCAGCTCCCCGGGCGGCACCTCCGTGGCTACGACCTCGGCAGCTGCCACCTCTTGAGACTCTGCCCTCTCCTCGGCCCTGGCGCAGTGACGGCACTCCTCGCTAGCGCACAGCCGGCGGGACAGGGAGTCTGCGTTGCCATGACGTCTGCCCGCCCGGTGCTCGATGGCAAAGCCAGCTGGCCCTCTGTCTCCCGGAAGTTGATCAGCCAGTTGAGGGAGGCGTGGTCGGTCCGCAGCCAAAACTGCGTGCCGTAGAGGTAGGGCCGAAAGTGGCGAACCGCCTGGACGACGGCCAGGAGCTCTCGGCGAGTCACACAGTAGTTCCTCTCGGCATGGCTGAGGGCCCGGCTGTAGTACGCGACCACTCGCTCACCGGCTGGCCCGACCTGGGACAAGACCGCCCCCACTCCGGTGTTGCTGGCGTCGTTGTCCAGGACGAAGGGGGTGCCCGGATCGGGATAAGCCCTGAGACAGAGCTTCGCGAAGCTGGGCGAAGGCAGCGGCGCAGGAGTCGTCCCAGTGGAAGCGCTGTCCTTTCTCCGTGAGGCGATGGAGAGGCCTGGTGATGTGGGCGAAGTCCCGGACGAAGCGCCGATAGTAGGAGGCCAGCTCCATGAAGCTCCTGAGCTCGGTAACGGAGGTGGGGGTGGGCCAATCCCGGACGGAGGCCACCTTGGCCAGGTCGGTGGACACCCCCTCCGGTCCGATGACGTGCCCCAGGAAGGTGACCCGCCTCCGCTGCAGCTCGCACTTCCGGGGGTTGAGCCGGAGGCCAGCCCGGCGGATGCTCACGGGGACCCGGCGGAGGTTAGCCAGGGCTCCGGCGAAGTCAGGGGTGTGCACCAGGAGATCGTCCAGGTACAGGACGCACTGTGACCGGGGGATAGCGGACAGCACCTGCTCCATGAGCCGCTCGAAGGTGGCAGGCGCGTTGCACAGCCCGAAAGCCATTACAGTGAATTGCCAGAGGCCCTGGCCTATGGAGAAGGCTGTCTTGGGGCGTGACTCCGGTGCCACCTCCACCTGCCAGTAGCCGCTGCGGAGATCCAGCGAGCTGAACCAGGTCGAGCCCGCGATGTAGTCCAGGGCGTCGTCAATCCACGGCAGCGGATAGGAATCCTTCCTGGTTCAGCTTCTTATAGTCTACGCAGAACCGCCAGGAACCGTCTTTTTTTTTGACGAGCACCGCCGGGGCTGACCACGGGCTGTCGGAGGGCTCGATCACCCCTGCTGCCGCCATCTCCAATCTTTGCCTCCGCCGCTGCTCGCTTGGTCCAGGCCATGCGCCGAGGTGGAACACGGATATGGGGGGGCGTCCCGGTGTTGATGGCGTGCTGTACCAGGCTGGTTCGGGTGCAGTCCTCATCGCGGACTGCGAAGGTGTCCCCGAACTCCGTCAAGAGCTCCTCCAGCTGCAGCCTCTGCCCCTCGTTCAGGCCCTCGCTGCTACGTTGGAGCAGGTCCCGGACCGCCTGCTCGGTCTCCGCGGACACCTCGGGCGAGTTACCCTGGATGCGCTGTACTCCGCCCTGGGGGCCTTGGGTCGGTTCTTAGAGCGTGGCTCCCGTCGGCCGCCACCGGTGGCTTGGCAGGCAGGCACCGAGGGCCGCCGCTTGCGGTTGTCCGACTCCGAAGGGGTAGGTGCCCCTTTCCGTCGCAGGGGAGGTAAAGACTGTGGCCCTGTCCGATCCGGCCCACTTTGACTGGGCCACCCGGAACGGCGGCCGAGTCGGAGGGAGTGAGGCTGCGGGGGGGTGGTCCCTCCTCTAGGCCCTCCCGCCGGAGTTTCCCGACGGCTTGTCCGTTAGCCGCGGCTGCGGCTCCCGGCAGACTCGGGCTACATGGCCCCTCTTCCCGCACTAACGGCAGATCAGGTCCCGTGTACGGTCTGCCGGGTCCGCAACGTAGGCCACGTCCACGTCCTCGTCCGCCTCGTCCGCCGTTTCAGCCAGGCGGCACGGGACGGCTGGCTTGGACGGCCTGCCGGAGCTGAACACACCTTCGGCGTGGGCCGCTAGCTGCAGGGCCTGGTCGAGGGTAGAAGGAGCCACGAGGGCCATGTGGCGGCGAAGTTCCTCTGGGAGCAGTCCCCGGAGGAAGGTCCTTTTCCTCTTGAGCCGCCGGCAGAAACTTGGGGTAACTCGCCCGGAACAGGTAGCAGGCGTCGGCTTCCTGGCTCCGAACCTCCGTTGCAGAGCCGCAACGAGAGCTTCGTAATTGCACCACTGGTCATCCAGCACGTCCAAAAGCGCCTGCCGATCGCGTACCTATTAAATACATTTTTAAAAGCTATTTCATGTTTGATTTGATTTATTTTTGACAACCACATGTTTGTTAATGTGCATTTACAATTTTATTTCTTATGCTTTTGAGACATTGGTCAGCTTCTTGAATAAATGAGAGTCAAAATAGTATTTAATGGATGTTTATGGCATGGTGACAGAAATCCTGCCCTCAGCCTTGGGGGCACACCCAGGTCGTTCCGGACTGACTGCCAAATTGAAGGGCCCCACCCACAGCCAGGACCTCATTGTGCATCTCAGTTTGGTCGTGTTTATTGAACCAAACTCAGTTGCTTGCAATTATGAAGGAAAATTGGTTAGACTAAAGTCTGTGAGTTTTGGGTAAATCCTGCAGTTTGTTATTTTATTATTTATGGTTAAAAAGCTGGTTTAATTCCGATTAAAAAGCTATTTCTTCCAATATATTTTCATGAATATTTTGTTTTTAAAATGGTTATTAGTACCCAAATAAATAAATAAACCCAGTTACGAACTCGCTACTACTTGCAATTCTTTATTAAACGTAGCCCAGGTCCTTTTAATAGTAGAACTGTGTTTTTCTAGTCCCGTGGGTGGCAGCAACGACGACGACTATGACGACCAAGTATATCCAGCTACAGCCACAGAACGTGAAGGAAGGTTCGTGGTTCGTGACAGAAGAGACCGCGCCCAAAATGTGATGACGTTTGTCTCGGCCGCTCAGCCCACGTATATCCCAATCAATTTCCCATCAACAATATCTTTTCCCTTCTCATTACTTTCAAAACATATAAAAATGTCTTTATCCTGAAATTGAATTGTTTACCCAGTTCTTCTTATATAATGTTGAACATCCATCCAAAACATTCTACTATGCATACAGTGATAAAACAAATGACTGATTGTTTCTTCTTGTAGTTCACAGAAAGTGCAAGAATAATCAATATTCATTCAAAATCTCTCTAATGTTTTTTTAACTGGATATATTCGATGCAAGATTTTAAAGGAAACCTCTTTCACTTTATTGTTTAGACAAAATTTATCACCAATTAGCCAAGTTTTCAGCCAATTAATTTCTCCATAAAGTGAACCCCAAAAAAGTCTTCCTGGGGATAGAGTTACAGCTTGTATGCAATTCCTGATTTATTTAATTGAGCATTTATTCTTGGTAATGTCAACATCCCCAAGGAATATACTACGAATAAATGAATCGATCATTGAGACCTCGAATGTCGAACCTCTAAGAAACTGCAGCACACTCCTTGGTACAGCATCAAAAACCACTGCATATTCTTTTGGCGTAACTGGTAACCTGAATTCAGAGAGGAATTCATTATACATTAGTAACGGTCCATCAGCACTAACAAGTTGTTTAACCATTGTCAACCCATTTCTCATGATTTATTTTTATATTGAATATTTTTATTCCAAATGTAGTAATTAGTTGGCGAAAAATTATGTTTGTAAATTAGTTTCCAGGCCAGCAGAGCTTGTTTATGAAAGTTTATGAAATTTTACAGGTAATTTATCGATTTTGTAGTCACATTTTAGCAGAAATTCAATTCCACCCATTAAATTAAAAACATTTAGGGAAGGTGTTCCAAATGTCTTTTTCTTCAATCAAGTTAGTCAGCCATTTTACTTTGAAGGTAATATTTAACGTTTCAAAAATTAGAACCTCCAGACCACCATTCCTTTTTATGTTGCATAGGATATCTTTCCTTAAATAATGACATTTGTTCCTCCAGATTAAATTAAATACGATCTTATCTTATTTTTTGTATATTTCAGTAGACATTTCCAGTGATAAGGACACATAGACACTCAGCTTTAGATAGCAGAACTCTACCATTCAGTGAAAGATTTCTCATCAACCACATATTGAACCTATTTGTTCAATCATAGGGCTGAAATTTTGGTTACTGCGGAGTTTCTCATTCCTATCAATGACTACACCCAGGTATGTAACTGTGTTCTTCACAGGGATACCATTAATTTCTTATAGGTCACATTCCTTAAGTGGTAATAGAACAGATTTGTTCAAGTTCATTCTCAAACCTGACACAGCAGAAAATCCCTCAATACATCTAATTGTTTTAATCAGCTCTTGTCTATTAGACAGAAATATTATTATATCTTGAAACTGACCTTTTTTAATGTGTACGGCCATAATTTGTGTAACAAGAAGGAACAGAAAGGGGTTAAGGGGACAACCCTGTCTTACCCCACGACAAATATCAAATCTAGGAGTCATACCATGTGCTAGCTTAACTGAGCTGTTGCACCCTTTATATAGTGTTTTGGCAGCAAAAATTGGTTCCCAAAATCCAAAACATTCAATAACTTTGAACATAAATTTCATTGTAATCAATTATATCCAGTATTAATCGTATGTCATTACATATATTTCTTCCTGGCATGAATCCAGATTGTTTCTCATCAATAATATCATCCTTAATTTACTTAATTTATCTTTTTTTGGTTTAGGGATCAAATTAATAAGACCTTAATGAAGAGAAGGCTGGAATTCACCTTTTTCTATAGCTTCTTCAAACACGGACACTTAAAACGGGGCTAAAGTCTTACTAAAGACTTTATAAAATTTACTTATCAACCAATCATTCCCAGGAGATTTATTATATTTAAGAGAGTCAATACATTTTGTATCTCTGTTAAACTGATATTCTGGTCACAAACTGATTTAAAACTGTCAATACCTTTAACGCGTCTTTAAGATACATATCTGTGTAACCTTCATTTTCAGAATCGGTGTCATATAATTTCTGATAGAAATTAGCTACCCCAGGGATATACTTGCAAGTATATCCAGCAACGGCCACGCAGAGCCTCCAAACCACACTATTACCAGAATTTGTTAGCGGGAAGGAAGTAAAGCCGCTGCAGATCAAAAATTAATTGAAAATGTTATTAAACTATTAAGCGAAGAAATAAGGATAACCTAGTCATGAAAACATGATTTTTAGTCTCAAATTAGCCTATGTAGTTTGGTATGATATTGATATGGGATGAACATCCACCCACAATGATTATGATTAATAATTGTCTACTTTTTTACACCACATTATGGGTCCCAATAATGAACTAAATCATTCATATTTATTATTTTATTTCTGATCGAAAGTCAATAGCACTAGGGGTCCATTACAAAACCTTTACTGGAATCTTCATGCACTCAAGACCCTGTTCTTGTTTAGGATGATTCATACTTATTTGTGAATTAAACATTAAAAAAAAACAAATTCACTCTTCAAAACTGAAACAACTATATAAACATTGTTCAAAAAAGGATTGCAGGCCTAAAGCTCCCAGCCAGTGACTTTATCCCCTCTCCCCATGGTGTAGTACTCTTCCCAGTGTAGTGCTTTCAATGCTATATTTAAAATGTACCATTCAAAAGGTTTATAATTACATATCAAAATGCAGAAGTTGCCTAGAACAGATTTTTATAACACCCATTGTACAACATAACTATAATAAAACTATTCTCACTAGTTGTTGGTGAAACTATGGACATAAATTTGACGTGGATGGTGTGCATAGCCCTCTCCAATTTTGAGGGCTATTAATTAATGAATTAATTTCACAAGGAACTAAAGCTCCCGCTTTGAGGTGAGATGAGAGAGTTGACCCAATTGATTTTTTAGTTTGTGACAACCACGGGGCGTACTTGCTGCGCCGCACGCAACAGAGAGGAATGCACACGGGAAATGACCGAGACCACTCGTAATTCAAGTCTGCTTCTTTATTCGGCACCCTCGTGCCGTAAAACGCAACAAAAGAATCCTCCCGGTTTAAAGCCACGGAAAAT
>JAOVYW010002952.1:0-10271 GCA_025775045.1 Hiodon tergisus | reverse complement strand
CTGGGGAGGGCACGACCCGTGACCGTGCCCGGGGCTACTAAGAGACCTCTGGATGACCGGCATGGAGAGGGAAGCGAGGGAATTGAAGATACCAGAAACCTAAAGCCGGCGGTTATCCTTATCTTATCTAGTGAGTTCAGGCCTCAGTGAAATGTGCTCTGCTTTCCCTGAGCTCGGACAAAGTGGCCTCTACTGTGGCACACCTCATTCCTGAGCTTGAGCTGTAAAGATTATAGATTAGCTGCCGTCTGTAGCCTTACTCCGTTTTTTTCTGGGTTTTTCCCCACTATATTTTCTACCGTTTCACGCTCCTGGATATGATAATTGCAGTTTTCCTTCTGGGTGTCGCTCAGTAAGTCAGATGCTACACAGGCCAGCCTTGATGAGGGATTATGGTGTATAGTACGGGCGTCACAAACTAAACCGCTGTCCAGTAGCACTTTAATAAGTCAGACGAACGAGAAGACTAAATGACAAAACTTAAACAACTCAAAATAATAGGCAAACACGGAGAGGGCTGGTAAATGGATTCAAAGACAGCAGCGGCGTTGGAGATGCCGTCAAACGGGTCAACCAGAGTGTTAAGGGGACAGCTTTTGTGGAGGCAGAGAGGCACATCTGTGACTTTAATGTGGCCGTAAGTTTAGTCTACAAAATGATTTCTGTCTCACTACGAAGGCCTCGTGTTTGCTTTCCTGTCCTTCAGTCCATCCAACAGCCTCGAGCGTTTCTTCCACCGATATAAGTTCAAGCGCATGAAAAATGCAAAAGAACATTTACTGTACGGTACCGAATTTCTGGAAAAGGCTGAAATGAACAATGAAAGGGAGATTTCATGATTTTGACATGCAACACAGATTAAACAATTAGTGAATACAACTGGAAATAAAACTGAACGGAGAGCAGAAGATCCTTCTTCGCTGTGTAATGGGCGGTGCATGGATTCTACCCATCCTCCCTCGACCCTCAGTTGGCTTCAGTACATTCTTCAGTCTTAATGGATTATTACTGTCCTGTGGACACTGGCGCCGGGAGCCATGGAAATGGGGGCAAACAGAATAAATAAGTAATCCTGGTTAAAGTGCTCTGAGAGACCCCTCAGCTGTTCCCGGACCGTGGCGGAGCGTTCATCTGAGGCCGAGAGACGGATTTACACGGCGGATGTCGATGTCGTGACTCTCCGCGGAATGCCCCCGGCCATCTCTTCTTGCGGTCTTGAGAGGTCACTGCAAGGCGGACGGGGCCAGTGTGGGTAAAAGCTTTCAATTCGCCCTTCAAGGTTTCCGCTGCCCTCCCGGGTGAGTTGTCTTGGGAAGACAACCTAGTCCCTGAATCTTCAGTTCAGCAGCATCCATCACGAGCCAGCTCGTCCGCCGCTGCGGTGCTGACTGGGAGAATTAACCAGACTGGTTTTTTTTCCCTGGGTGTCAGCCATTCCCCTCTCAGTCTGGATCATTATCTCATGGCCAGGTGGGAGGCGGTTGTGTTGGAGAGCCTGGCGCTCTGCAGGTGTGCTGCTGCTACCGTCGCGCCCAAGGGGGCGGGGGACCTTTCCTCTCAGATGCTGCGAGGGGTCCGGGTTAATGACCGACCCGGTGTGAATTGGCAGAGGCGAACGGCGTTCATTGACAGAGACGCGCACCACGCCTGACAGTGGGGGAAAACGCTGTGATGTGAAGTTTCAAAGCGTCGTTATTGGGAGAAGCTGTAGATCACAGGAAACTGATCCACGTGTGTGAAGCTCCTGAAGTATTCCGTGAAAACGCATAATGTTACCCACTAACCTACACTACAAGAGCGACTTTGCTATTTCTGTCCCTCAGTTCCCTGAGGCCGAAGCTTTCGGTATGTTAAGCTTGAAATTCAAACTTTGAATGATTAAATATATAGAACCATGATGGAGTCTGATTGAACCAAAGCCCTGGAGACGGAATATGAATGTGTTTTACTCTTGATGGAAAGTGATGGCGGGACTGACACTGAAACCGATCTGACTACTTATTCAGGCTCTGCCGTCGCTCCCTTCAAAGGTGAAATGATCTCGGCTTCACGGGAGTAAGGACCGCGGGGCTCGCGAAATAAGTCTTTTTGTCTCAGACGTGCCACCAATGAGGTGCTGTTAATGCTCTTTCTTAAGTGGAAAACGTGGAGGGAAAAAAAACAACCCCGAAAAAAAAATCCTCGTACGTAAATAAGCGATTCCGAGATGCTGGAAAATCTGCTCTTTGGTGCTCTTGATTCTGCCTTACAGCGGGTTCTTTGCTTACCTCGAGGGGAGTCGAGGAGGACGAGGAAGACCAGGAGGGGTCGTGGTCGTGGTCCGCTGTGCAGGACATGGGGTTGAGCACGCCCAGGGGCGTGTCCCATTGGCCAAAAGCCCCCCCCCCCCCCCCCCCTTGCAGTGACACAGGAACCACTCCGTCGGGCCAGGAGAAGTGAAAGCGAACTGCGGCCCTACCCAATGAATCATCATCCCCGGAACTGAAAATGCCTCCAACGGTCAGGGAACGCGCTGGTTGAATTCCCGGGGTACGCCCCAGGGAGAGTACGCAGCGTGGCGGAGCGCGGCTCTCAGCCTTAAGGGTGACGTGCCCCCCCCCCCGGGACGGGGCGTTTGGCTCCACACGGGGATTTAATGTCTCTGCGTTGTAATGAATCAGCGTGTCGTTTGTAGGAGAGGCCGATGTTCTCACTCCGTGTCATTTGTTTAAGTTTGGGAGAGGCTTAAATACTTTCTGTCAAGGAGCCGGCCGCTTTCATTAGACTAACAAATGTGATGTCTGTTGTGTGAGACGGAGTCAGAGGCTGGGTGTTACAAAGGCCCAGAGCAGGCAGAACAAACCGTAGAGTCTATTAACTGCCGACTTTCATTAAAAGCGTCCAATTAGGAGAGGAGGGAGAAGAAAGGCAATCGCACTTTTGTTACAATAAGACAAGATTCCTCCCTAATTAGTTTTCTTCTGGCCCAGAAGGCTTTTTTAGATTATTTTTTTGTGCCATTGCGAAAACGTTACTACAAAGGTCATCCAACTTTGGTTATTCATAGCTTTGTTTTCTAAAAGGTCACCGAAACTGTTACACAACCTGCCGTGGTTTCTCGGTTGTTCTGTCCCTACGGGATGAATTCTGATGAATTCTCAGATTAAATAAACCACACGGTCAGGGTTTCAGAATAAGTCGCCTTTGCACCCAGTGAACTCATCTTCCTCGGACTGCATCTTCCTCGTCCCACGTGAAAAGCTATTAATTAATGGTACCCACAATACCTCCTGGACAGATAGCCAGGTTGTGCCTCTCATTTAGATGCAAATGGCTGTGCTAAACAGGGCCGGCGGACGAGGTACGGTAGGGCTGTGTGGACGGGTGAATCCACTCAGAGGAAGGGTTCTCCGAGGGCAGCACTCAGCGGCTTCACCGTCCCTCTCTCTGTCGGGCATAGCTCCACACCGCTGCGGTGGGCGGGCGGGCGTACCCCGTGGAGCCGTCCAGATGGCGACCCAACCTGACTGGGGGGTGGGGGCCAGCTGTAAAAAGAAATAAAATGATAATAAAGCGTGGCTCTGAAGAGAGGCGTCTGTGTTTTCCGGGGGTGTGGGGGGGGGGGCGGGAGCATGCTTGTGAACACAGACCCGTTACTCAATAAAGCTGGCACTGTAGAAATGGCAACACAGACAGGATCTGACACAGTTTCCTATCTCAGCCCATCTCAGGCGATAACTCCCCCCTGTTTGCAACACATGCAACCCTGCTAGCAAGTGTTGCAATTGCTGCTTCTCTGTAAAATGTTTTCCTCTCTTCGACGCTGGATAGAGAAACAAGAAAGGTGGAGAAACTTCACCTCCACAGATGGTTTTTTTCCCAGCTAACTTTGCGTTCGGGCTCGTACGGTCTCCAAGTTTGTTCCGCCCCCCCCGATTCTCTTTTTTTAGATCGATTGCTTGCATTTCCCCGGCATCAGGAGCCAAGGCACAAATGCTTGCTTTCCTCGTCTGTGACAGGCGCTATTCCCAGCGCTGAATCGATCAAGGCTAGCGTGAAGTAGCTCACAGATCATTCAGATTACAATATGGGGCTTCAGTGCCATTTGGTTTTGCAGTTTCTAGTTCTTGGTTAGTACACAATGCCTGTTCTGGCATTGCATGAAAACCGTTGGGTTAAAGTATCTTAGAATGTTCTTTCGACCCATAAAACTGTTTCAGCTTTTCAAAACCAGAATATTCCTTTATTAACAGTCACTTACTAAAGCAGGGAATCTGTAATAGGCTTTGCAGTACAGTATCTTTGTTATTTACCAGCTTTCTGATGTTGGAAAGGATTGTATCTGAACAACCGGAGAACCATATCCGCTGTCTGGCTCCAGCGGATGACCCATCCCACATGCCTTGACGCATGAGGGACATGACAGGGCCGTTTCGGGGAAAAGGTCTCAGAGGGTGGTTGTCGGGGGATATATATGAGCCCTTTGTTGGGGACAAGGGTGTGCTTTTCCTCCAGTCTGGAGGAGGAACCTGCTGTTGAGGTGGTATTTACCCAGACGAAGTATTTCACCGCCGGCCTGTCCGTCTTGCCTGGGTTCTACTGTCTGGATCCGAGCTGAAAGCAGAATCCCATAATGAAAACCTCAGCCAATACCAGCTGACTAATGTGTCCTTTATCGTAAATTGCATTCGAGGCCAGGCGCAGCACAGAAGGAGTGGGTATTTGAAGTGCCTCGCAGGAGAGATGAACCAGGCAGATTTGCCTGAACGCATACCTCAGGTTAGTTCTAAAGCAAGAAATCAATAGTTTACCTTACCATGGTCATTAAAACCATCTATCAAATCCCAGCATGAAATTCATTTTGATAACCTTGCAAAGAAAATCAATAGGTATTTTTAAACTTTAAACCCAGGAATAGTTTTTTGGTTTGGCGAGACAGATGTGCATATGCTCGGTATACTGGACCGGAGACATTGATTTCAATACATATGAAATTCTTCAGCCTGTCATGTGTCAGGTCAAACCTATTTAAATTTCCAGATGCGCCTTAGCCGTTTTCTGGTGTCCCGGCCCAGTACGCCGCTGAATGGCTTCAGTTTTTGCCGTTTGCGAAGTGACGTTTCTCAGCCGACGTCTCTCTGCTTCAAGCAGCAGAAACGGATTTCTCACAGTGGTTTCACTGCGCTATATAAGTTCGTATGGAAAGTTTGAAGGATTTCCCCCGGAGAATACAACCCACCTTCCCCCTGCGAACCTCGGCGTCAGCGAGGCACATCCGCAATACTGCAACACACCGGACACTTTAGTTCTGTTTGGTTTTCTTTAATCAGCTCCATCTCCAGCTAAAACCCTCTGCTTTAAAAAAAAATGACTGTTGCATTACAGAGAGACGAAGTGGCTGCATGCCAAGAGAATGGAAAACATTTTAAACTTTATGATTGCGTGATACGTGGGTAGGTTCCGTAACCGGAGTGCGAAATTGTTACACGCCGGGGTGAATTAAACCGCGATCACTGCGCGGACTCTGAAACAAGGACACTGTGACCAGGTGGATTACCTTTTTTGGAAAATTTAATTCCACACCGCGCTTGTTGCATGCAGCAAAACCGCTGTTCTTGTGCAGGCAGAGGAGGTTTATTTTTTCAGCAGGAGGCCTGGGATCCCAGCTGGAATGGCACACGTTTGAATGAGGATGTTGAATGTAAAGGGACAGTGTAAAATAGGGTGCGTGGTCCTTTCAAAAGACTGGGGTTTTGGCCACATTTTATAACCATTTCTTACAGAAAAATGAGTGAAGTCCTAGCCACAATTACAGTTTGGTGCTCCTCCAAAAGCATAAATGTGAAATATGAAAATGAAAACTAAAAAAATTATTATATATATATATATATATATATATATATCGGTAAGTTAGAAAAGAGCAACAGAGTCAGACAAAAAGCTCAACATTTCGGCGTAGACGTTTAATCAAGCAGATAATGACTTGTCAGGTCATGTGAACGGTAGAAAATGTCATACTTAAATCAACAGTGGGAAAGGTTTAGTTACCAACTGCACTCACTAAAAACGTGATTGAAGGCTAGGAAAATCCATCACTGTTGCAGTTAGCCTCAAAGGTGTCCTTATCCCATCTTACTCCTTATTGATTACTCCACCCTGAATGATTTCTGCAAGACAAACGGCAAGGCTGGATGGCAGGCAGGATGGATGGAGAAATAAGGGTGTGTGCAGCGTGGATGCTGGGTGGCTTTGAGGTGCCCCCGCTCTGACAATCGGGCGACCGGCACACGTAAGATAGGGCCCTTTTATGGGAAAGGTGCAGTTTGAGTTTGCTCAAGAGGATCCATTCAGTATTGCCCCGTGATTATTTCTGAAAAAGCCGGTAATTGTGTTTTGGGTCGATAAGCAAAAAGGATACGTTTTAGCATTTGCGTTGATTAAATACAAAGTGGAGAAAAGAGTGCCCCCAAGCTTGATAACCAGTGAATATCCTTGATTCGGACAATATCAAAATATCAAAATAAAATAAAAAATGTTATTCACACGACAGATGGTACTGAAGATGAAATGTTCTAGAACATAAAGCAGCTTTTTTTGTGTGTAACAATTTAGGTTACAAAATAAGTGATAGTACAGTAATAGTAATAATGCATTTTATTTATTCGGCACCTTGTATCCAACCCAAACCACGCACAGAATGGCAGAACAGAATGAATAAACACACAGCAATGGAAACAGGCACCGCTCTCTGTATCACGGTTCGAAACACGGCAACAGCAACGCAGAGCGGTCAGTAACATCTCAAGGAAACAGTGTTACCGTTAAAATATGAATAAAAAAACCCGTAAAAGCTTTTTTAAGAGAATGGTTTTTCGATTGCACTTCAAAGCCGCAGATGGAGTTTGGATGGTGCATTCCACTACCTGCGATCATCACAACACAGAGCACTGTCGCCCCTGGCTTTTAACCAGAGACTCCAACCAGGAGGTAATATCGGAAATCGAGCCTGGATGTAATAAACGCACGGATGAGCCTTTTAGCATCAATCCGGTGGAGACTGAGGAGCCCTGATCCTCACAATATTGAGGAGAGATAGTAAGAGAAGCTCCGGGCATTTTCCTCACATGAGAGCTGTCGGTTCCTTAGATCACTAGTGGCAGGTTTCTTGCAATTGTCGGTCCGAGTTTTGTGCTCCTGTTCGGTTTTTGCTGAAGGAAGCCATGTTTCACCCTTGCTGTTATGTCATGTAAACCAGGGTAGAGGCAGCATGCATATCTGATTTAGTGGAAACGTAAATCTGGGCGTCGTTTGCATAAAAGTGATATCACTGGCCTCGGATCCTTTTGATTGATGCATAATAATAAATCAGATGTTTTCCTATCTTGCTGTCTCAGACATGTCAGTTTTCCGTATGCTCTCTGATGGCGTGTATCCCTGGACAAATCAGCCGTGGACTGATTATTCTGCTCCTTATCGTGGCTGGAAAGAGTTTTTCTTTACGATACCCTGGCACTTTTGGGATAAAAACAGCGTCCCCTAAAGGGAGTGAAGAAGCAGGCGGTGAGGGAAAATAAGAGCCGTCCCTCATCCTCTGGAGGAACAGTCTTTGGGGATTGAGACGTTGATACATGGCGGGCAGCGAGGTCAGAAACAGCAGGCGCCCCCTGCCAGCCATCGTGATCTGCTGGTGTCGACCTCGGGAGTTCATCAGTTCATATTAAAAAGGCCTGTCAAAGTGTCAGTATCATGGGCCTAGGTTCGACAATCTAACCTCCAAGAGCAATGGGAAATAGGAAATATTGTCAAACAATCTGTCAGCGATGGGATTGTGAACATGTTTCCCGGATTTTTACTATTGATTCTCATTTAAAGGCGTGTGTATATGTATGTATGTATGTATGTATGTATGTATGTATATATATTAGAGCAGGATCAACAGCAATCACCCCTCTCTAATCATCCATATTTGTAATTCATATTCTAAAGCTGCTTGACCATTAGCAGTCAAACTGGTCTGTCGTAACACTTCACAAGTCACCTTCGATGAATTCATAAATCATAATAGTGTTAATAATCAGAGCTAATGCGGCGATTTAATGAGGGCTTTACAATGCAAAAGATCAGCGTTGGCTGCAAGAATATTGATATTTACACTCCGCTTCATGTTTTATTCAGAATATTGAGCTGACAGGGCAGGGTTATTTAGGGGTTCCTTCTTTTATCCAGCACCAGCTGAATGTCTTGTGCCTGGACACCTCTGTCTGTGCCTGGTAGTCGATAACCCATTTACCGATGTGCAGCGCTGCCGTGTCACCTCTCACCTTCATCCAGGCATTTTAAACGAGCACCGCATATATATATAAATATTTATATGCATATATACAAGCATCTAATGGAACGCACACCAGCATCGATTTAGCAGTCTCGGCCACATACGAGTTCAGAGGTTGAATCAACGACGTACTTGATGGGTTAATTGGGAACCATGGCGTAGCGTGTGAAATGACTGTAAGGGTAGTTTAGTTACTCTAAAAAAAGGAAAATCACTTTGGCACTGAATAGAATAGCCAGATTGAATACAGTTTTTTCCCCCTCAGATTGTCTTCGGTGAACAGAATGTTTCTGTCGGTCACTTGGGTGGTGTCCTATTGTAGGGCCTCTGGTGTTTAAAACGTTTTTTTTTTACGTAAATCTTCAAATCAATCAAGTGCATTGATCCCACTGAAAAGATGTCACGGTGCTCAGCATAAAATCCGGGTCCTTTTCAACGGCACCACAGACGCTGAAACAGCCCCTGCAGCCACTGACAAACAGACAAAAAAATGTAATCGCAAAATAACAAAATTGTAATGAGAATGATGATAATACAGCAATGTGTCATTAAGGATTTCCTCCTCGGGTGGGAATTTTAACATAACGGAGGTTTCCTGCGACGATGCAATGTAAACAGAAAAATCGAATGACGGCACGATTGAGGTGTAACAGGCTGTTTAAATGTGATCACTGCCTACCTGACTGGCATTGTTGTAAAAATGGACAACTAGCAAATAAAGGACCTGACAAAACATCTGTAGAAAGGCTCTTTCCACATATTTCCAGCTCAGTTTTCCTGTGCATGCAAAAGGATGGAAGCTGAAAATCCCTGGTTGAGGGCTGTCCTGTGAAGTTTGTTCTTGGAGTTTTTTGGCTTTCGGTTCTGTAGGAGGAAAGTCGAACCCGTGCTGGGGGAGTTAGGCACCTCTGCTGGCTTTACCCAACGAAAAGGCAAATGTCACCTTTGCTTAATGAATCTGAATCATTCCTTTTTTGTCCATGTTGTCCATTTTCTTTTCATTACAGGGTTAAATGTTAATTCACGTTAGTCTAAATTTCATCCTCTCGTTACTGCCGAAAGGCCTCTTCCTTCAACACAATGCACTTGTCGTTGTGCACTGGCTTACCTACAGGTTAAAATAGCTTTACAAATAGCATCTACCCCAATGTTGAGTGAAATCTTTTATTAAAAGATTTTATTTCTCAATTTCAAAGGTATTTCTTATTCATGCAAATGGTTGTCTATGTCTCATACCAATATTAAATATTTTAAGCGATACAAAATAAAATAACATTTTTTGTATGAAAGATGTTCAAAGTTGTCCTGCTGCTATATCTCCTATCGTGCTCTGCCTGTACAGGAAATCTAGATATTTAAAAACTTTGAGTGAACAGATTTGTTCTGTTTAGATATTGCCGGTGTCCTCCGTTTCATCTCTGTCTGTTTTAGAAGAATTTCCAAACTCAAAGCCTATAAGTATCAGATTTCTGGGGCAAATGAAGTGTGGCTCATATTAAACATTTCATTTTCCCTTTCCTCCCGAACAGGAGCTGTGGTATTTCACAGCTCACAGTGACGAGCAGCTCCGAGTAATGGGTTTATTGTTAAATCTTGTTTTCTGCCGACAGAGAGAAACAAACCTTTGCTGCCTCTTCCCCAAACGCACCCCGGTGCGTAATTATATATATCAAATTCGGGGCTGAGGAATATTACGTGTCCACTGCAGTCGAACGCTTGCTTCCTGGCTCTGCTTAGCACTGCGGCGCGGCGCGGCGCTGGGCCCAGGCGGTGGGTTACATGGGCCAGGGGAATGGGGCGACGAGACTCAAAGTGTGAGAAAGGGGGCGAACAGGCCTTACCTCCTCACCAGGCAATGTGTGATATAGGGCCGTGATGTCCCGAGAGCAGTGAGACCCCCACGCCACTCAAACGGGAGGGACAGCCTCCCCACTGTTTAGTAAAGATATTATCACATTTG